>CM072925.1:6426926-6488777 GCA_036971965.1 Nyctalus aviator | reverse complement strand
CTGCTTTCCCTTCACTACTTTTTTTTAAAATATATTTTTTATATTTGATTGATTTTTTTACAGAGAGGAAGGAGGAAGGATAGAGAGTCAGAAACGTCAATGAGAGAGAAACATCAACCAGCTTCCTCCTACACACCCCTTAAAGGGGATGTGCCCACAACCAATTTACATGTCCTTGGCCGGAATCAAAACTGGGACCCTTCAGTCCACAGACCAATGCTCTGTCCACTGACCCAAACCAGCTTCGGCCCCCTTCACTTCTAAGAGATATGCGTGGCCAGGGGTGTGGCACTTGCCCATTCATGGGCATAAATGCATAGTTCAGAGCAATGTATTGCTTTCTTCAAAAAACTGTTAATCCCATGAAGCTTTTTGTCAAACTGTTCATAAGAAGAAGGTTTCCCCATTATTATGTGGCAGAGCAGACACCAAGTCATGGAAGAGGACCAATCACTGTGTCTTTAGTAAATTGTTAGATTATTTATGAGATTACATCATCCGTTGTGATTTTGATATGCCGTTTTGGACAAATTTTTTTTCACAAGCAATCTTGTGGGTCAGCCATTAGTGAAAATTAGAAATGGGGAATTAGTGACAGGTCAAGGGGCCCCTTCCCATCCCAGGGCCTTTCTGCCCATCAGGCCTTTGGAAGATGTGCTCCTGTTATCCCATCACATGCTCTCCTATGTCAGGCTGTGGACAAGGTGCTAGGACAAATAGATGTTTATCAATTGAGTGGACAAGGGAATGAAATTAATATGCTGTCAACGAAAATATTTATATGCTTATATACCAATTCTTTCTTTTTCAGATGATAGAAGAAACATGATTAGATAGAGTAATTGTAGTTTGATTTCTAAGCAAGTAACTGAAGAAAACATCTTCAAAAAAAATAAAAGCAAATAAAATGCTGTGTTGTGCATGTTGTGATTTGTTTTATTCTAATATATAGCCTTTAGAATCCTTAAGTTTGTGTCGTTTTGTCTTTAATAAAAATGTAGAAGTTTATTTGAAGCAGATACAAACTCCATCTGGACAGAGGATTCCTAATCGGGTCCCCCTAGGGAAGAGCTCCCAAACTGGAAGAGCTGCTCTCTGGCTCTATAATGGACAACAATTTAAACAATCCCTCCTCATGTCCTGTGGTCTCTGGTTTATATGTGTTGTGGTTCTTTGTTAGAATCTGACCCTTTTTTTTTTTTTTTGGCTTTGTTTTTTACAGCATTTAAAACAAAATCTTGATTAAGGTATTACATATGTGTCCTCATCCCTCTATTAAGATTGTCTTTAACTAAGGAACATCTAGAAATTTATATGCAGTGTACAATTTGTGTCAAAACACATTTAACGATAAAAGTTCTAGGCTAATTCCAAGTATATAAAGATATTTGGAAGTGTAGTCACAGAGAAAAATCTATCTGTTTCTTTATAGAGCTTCCTTACCTACTCAGATAGTACAGCCCATAAGCAGTGTGCGCAAATTTAACGGTTCAGCAGATAGAATTCTGTGCCAACGTAATCCCAAAATGTCTGTGTTTGCTGGCTGATGTTTCTCAATGACTAGAGTAACGGCCCATGCACTGAAGGGTCTCCAGATCAATTCCAGGTCTAGGGCAGCTTCCTGAGTTGTAGGTTCAATTCCAGGTTTCTCTCTCTCTCTCTCTCTCTCTCTCTCTCTCTCTCTCTCTCTCTCTCTCACTTTCTCCCTCCCTCTTTCTCTACAACTTCCACTTTCTCTAAAACTCAATGGAAAAAATATGGTGTGTATATTTTAGATTATTTTTATTTGAGGCTATGGGTCTTACATTTTTAACCAAAACACAAAGAAATGATAATGAAAATGGGAATCAGAAAGACACAAAACATTACCTAAGAATCAATATCAATATCATCATAGCAGAAAGCTTCTTCACTCTGAATTGCTACAATTGGAGCACATGGCTTTATAAGTAAAGACCAATCTAGATTGACCAGTAATTTCTAGTAATCACTAGTCATTGCCAGTAATCACCAGTTCTACTAGTCTAGAAGTACAAGTTGAAGTGATTCGGACTAATTTCATCTTTTGTTCATATCTGATATAAAAAATTACTAAATATTTGATGAATGACTTTTCTATACAAAACACTGCTATGAAAACAGAAACAAATCCTGGTGTTATGTACACATAAGGAGCTTCTAAGATGAAATTGTAGCTGGATAATAGGGCATTTTAAAGTGAGTGTAAAGAATATTAATTTTATTTTATTAAGAAATCTTTTCAATTTATTCTCTATTCTTTCAAGGACTGTTTATTGAATGACTCTGATGTGCAGTGTAGAAACCAGAGAGTTGAGTGTTTGGGCAGAGGGCACAGCTAGTTCCAGCGAGGGAACATTCCTGGTGCATCTGGAAAGCAAGGAAGCCAGTGTGGCCTAGCAGTGTGCACTATGAGGGCAGAGTTGAGGATGAGCACAGACAGATTACCATGTTCTGGACCTGAGGGGCATCACAGACTCCCCAAGAGGACAAGAGGACTGAAAGGAGAAGGTGATGCAGAGTTTGGTACAAAGGTGCTGTAATAGCTGAACCACATTGGGACAGGATCATACTGTATTCGGAATAGAGGGAAGAGTATAAAGGGAGGAAGCAGAGAGATGAAGAAGGAGCTCCAGCTGTAAACCAGGTGAAAGATGGTAGTGGCTATCAGTGCACAGACTGTACGTGGTGATAAGTGGAATGTGAATACGTCAAAGATTTGCTTATACATTAATGATATAAATGAAAAAATTCCAGCAGGTTCCAAGGTAGATCAGCTTAGCAACTTGAAGAGAGCCATAGCAGATGAGAAGGAAAAGAAGGGAAGAAGGAGGATTCAGTGCACAGTGAGCTCAGATTTGGATGTTTTAAAGCTGATGTTGAATGGAGTTGGAGATGTATGTGGGAATCTGCAGGGTTGCTTCCTTCTGAGGACTGGGAAGGAAATTCAGATCCATGACTTTCCCTGGCTCTGATACTTTGCTCCAATTCTGGGGCTTGTAAAAGTGTAACCTCAATTTTTTCTTGAGTTTACCACATTGTTGTCCTTCTTTGTGTGTGTGTGTGCTTGTGTCTGTGTGTATGTCTCCAAACTTTTCTTTTGTAAAAGGGCATGAAACATATTGGATTAGTGCCAATACTAATGACATCAATTTAACTTGGTTATGGCTCCAATAACTCTATCTCAAAATAAGGTTCCTATCTTATATAATGGGGTTGGACTACAGCATAAAAACTAGGGGTGGGGGGTGACATAATTCAACTCACAGCACTGAGACATCCAACATTAAAATGGGGCAGATTGAAGAGAAAATGTAAAATCAATGAAAGAAGAAGCTAATGAAATAGGAGAAAATTAGGAAAGTGAAAAGTAATGGGATAAAAACACACACAAAATAAGAAAAGTTTCTCAGAACAGAGGACATCATTACATGTTTAAATGTAGCTGCTTATAAAATATTATTCACTTATTGATTTCTGAAATGAGTGTTAGTAAAGAACTTTGTATGTGCTCATCACTGATCTACTAGCTGATGATATAATAGTGATAAAATATACACAACTTCCTGTCCATTTATAACTGAAATTCTATTGAATGGAGGAAAGTAATAAACAAACTTGTTAAGGAAAATAAATATTGTATCAGAAAGTGATAAGTGCTAAGAAGAAACATTAATGCAAGAAAAGAAGATGTTATATGTTCAAATAAAAATTTGAAAATGTAGGCGAGTTACCTAGCAAAGACCTAACAAGATGTAAATTTATGAAAGGCCAGAATGAAATCAGCTGAAAGACACCATGAATAGGTTATTCTAGACTGAAGAAATTCCAGATGGAAAGCTCTTAGGTTAGGGCTCACCTAATAGTTGCAGGCACATAACAGAGGCCAATTTGACTGGAGTGGAGGGAATGATTAAAATATAGAAGCTCTGATGGCATTCTTAAATGCCTGAGCATTGACCAATGAACCCGGAGGTCAGAGTTCTATTTCTGCTCAGGACATATGCCTGCATAGTGGGCTGGAATCTCAGTGTACCCTGTGCATGAGGCAGTCAATGAATGATTCTCATCATTGATGTTTCTATCTCTCTCCCACCCCTTTTTTCTCTCTAAAATCAATAAAGATATTTTAATAATTAAATAATGTATGTAATATATATAATATAAGAGAGATTAGGAAGAGTTAGGCCACAGGTTCATCAGAGGTCAGAACACATCATTGCCTTTTATTTTGACTGAGATAGGAGGAAATTAATGGAAAAGATTTTGATCATTGACTTCAGAATAACAGAATTGGTTGAATGCTGTGGGTGAGAGTTGCTTTGGAATGGGCATAAGAGAATGGAGAAGAGCAATGTATACTTTATATGAGCAATCCCTTTCAGCATTTTTCTATTTTGGGAAGCAAAGCAAAGCAAAGGAGTTGAGGAACCAGGTGCGGAAAAGGGATGTAGTTAGTTTTTATATGGAAGTAATATCAAAAACATGTTTACATATTAAGTGAAAAGATTCATAATGGAAAAACTTGTGATGCTAACAATAAAGGAAGATTTGCTTAAGTGATATCCTTGAGAAGTAGGGGAAATGCAGGATAATCAAGGAGATGGCTTGAAAAATGAATGGTACAAGCACTCTTCCACCAAAGTAAGTGGCAGAGTGTCTGGGCCAAAGGTGTCTGGATAGACTTAGGAATGGGTAGAAGCTGATGGATTTCCTCTTTTGTATTCTATTTTATCTTTTTATTTATTGATTAAGGTATTACATATGTGTCCTTATTCCCCCATTGCCCACCACTCCCTTACTCGAGTCCTCATCCCCCTGGTGTCTGTGTCCATGGGTTAGGCTTATTTGCATGCAAACAAGTCCTTTGGTTGATCTCTCTCCCTTACCCCCCACCTTCCCTCTGAGGTTTGATGGTCTGATCAATGTTTCTCTGTTTCTGGATCTGTTTTTGTTCATCAGTTGATGTTCTGTATTATATTCCACAAATGAGTGAGATCATGTGATATTTATCTTTCTCTGACTGGCTTAATTCATTTAGCATAATGCTCTGCATGCAAGCTCAAAGTCACTAATCATACCAAAGATGCAAATCAAAATGACAATGAGGTACCATCTCACACCTGTCAGAATGGCTATCACCAACAAATCAACAAAGGACAAGTGCTGGTGAGAATCAGACAAAAAGGAACCCTGCTGCACTGCTGGTGGGAATGCAGACTGGGGCAGCCACTGTGGAGAACAGTATGGAGTTACCTCACAAATCTAAAAATGGAACTCCCATTTGGCTCAGTGCTCCCACTTCTAGGAATATATCCCAAGAACCCAGAAACACCAATCCGAAAAAATATATATGGAATTCCTCTTTTGAATACATCCCTTTTCACAGTGAAATAGGTAAGAGTAAAGATAACTGAGGAGCATTGGAGGTATGGAAAAAGATTTTTAAACACAAATAGTTGAAAAGATGACTTGGAAAATAAAGGAAAAATATTTTAGTGTTGTGAACAATTCAGTGATGAATAAGATGATTTGGCAATCTGGGTCACTTCACATATTCCATGAACAACTTTTTTTTCTTTTCTTTTTTTTTCTGAAAGTTTAATCAAAGCAAAATGGCTTTTTGAGAAATATTCCCAGAATACATCTTGTGATTCTAGAGCATTTAGTGAATACAGCATGCCCATACAGGGAATTTTGGAGTGTGCATGAATGATCTTTAAGAGTCACTACCTAGTAGTCATGTAGGAGTTGATGTCATGTGAGAGAGAACCTGCAAAGGACAGATGCTCTGTAGGCCATCCAAGAACATCAGAGGAATGTCATGGGAGAGCGTTCCTTGTCCTCTCCCTGAAACTTCAACAAGTTTAACAACTATAATTCAACAAAGACATCACTTGTCAACACAGTTGCATGCCTGAGAGACCCACACATTGGATCATCTAATTATTCCCAGGAATAATCTGGGCAATGAGATGTGAGGAATGCACAGACTGCAAGCAGATGCAACCCTGCATCTGGGAAATGATGGCTTAGAGGCTGGGAGAGGGGAGACAGCTGGCTGTAGCAGGCACTTCCTTTGATCAGGAGGAAGAGAACTGAGGGAGGGGGCAACTCAGTACAGCCAGTGGTGAAGGAGCCAGGTGCCTATCAGTAGATGTGTGGATAAAAATCTGTGGTAGCTTTAATCAATGGAACATTATTCGGCCATAAAAAAGGATAAATCTTATAATTTACCACAGCATGGATGGATCTAGAGGATTATTCCATGATGAGAAATCCCAAGAAGTTGTTATTTCTGGTTATCATTTCTTGGTAGAATTAAAGATGACCAGATATCCAGACTCACTTGAAGAATATCTTGAATGATTTCTATAAGGAAATGTGCCACTGGGCTCATGGTGTGACCAGGTTCATGGCTGGCAGCTGATGCAAGAGCAAGAGAATATCCTATGAACATTGTATGAGGGGCTGCACCAGGACATGAGTGCCAGTGTGGAGAGGAGCGCCCAATGCTTGGGCGTGAAGCTGAGCTCAGAGCTGACCCCAGTCCTCAGAATATGCCCTTCCCGGCCAGGAGAGATAATAAAATGAGCAATTACCCTCTAACAACTCATTCCTATATGGACACAAGCAAAGTGTGTTTTCTGGAGTAGGAAACACCAGGGACTGGGAAAGTCAATTCATAGTAACCAGGAGTGAAACCTTTGGTGAAGTTTCTGAAGAGAAATGGCCAGACTTCTTCAAGGCCTCTTCCCATGGGAATAATAAATATATATATGTATAAATCTCAAAAATGATTACATAAATCAAGATCTACAAAATAGCATAAAAATGGCTTTAAATGAATTGATCCTTTGTAATAAAAGAGTATTATACATTTATAAGGGCATCAAATATATTTGTTGCATTTCTAATGTATTCCTGCACATGAATTTTTTTATTTTCTGAAGTAAACTCAATGGTTCTGGCTACAACATTAATCATTTACTTATATCTTTGCTGCTAAGATTACAATATTTCACATTAAACTCAGTACTCTTTTTAAAGAACAAGATATTTACTCTTGAGCTTTTGCATCATGAAGTCACTCATTATAGATGTACATAAATCAGATATAACAACAATTATTTAAGAATTCCCAGACCTACTCACCCTGGGGAAGAGCTGCTGTAACCTCTTTCAGAGTTCTGTGATGGCTCAGCCCTGAGGACAGGCCTATAAAATGGTGGGCTTTGAACTGCTGGTCAAGATAGAGGAAAAGCAGCTCCTTGCAATAATACCCAACCCTTAGCCACAGCCAAGTTCTAGTTCAACTCCAAAGGCCACCAGGTAAGTATCAAAATGCCTCAGTTTCTCACATGTGAAGGAAGTTTTGTTACACACTCAGAATTACTGGGTATCATTCTGAAAATTATGAAAACACTTATTTGTAAAGATATGTTTATTGCACTATTATTTACTGTGGTCAAGACATAGAAACAAACCTTATGTATCTTGACTAATAATGGTATAAAGTCATGTTGGAACAAATGTACAGTGGGATTCTATTCAGCCTTATAATGATGAAATATTGCCATTTGGGCCAAAACCGGTTTGGCTCAATGGATAGAGCGTTGGCTTGGGGACTGAAAGGTCCCGGGTTCGATTCTGGTCAAGGGCATGTACCTTGGTTGTGGGCATATCCCCAGTAGGGGGTGTGCAAGAGGCAGCTGGTCCATGACTCTCTCTTATCGATGTTTCTAACTCTCTATCTCTCTCCCTTCCTCTCTGTACAAAATCAATAAAATATATTAAAAAATAAATTAAAAATGTCTAAAAAAAAATATTGCCATTTGGGATGACATGGATAGATCATGAGAGTAAAGGGCTAGGTGAAATGTCAGATAGAAGTCTAGAGTCATCTGATCTCACTCATACAGCTGTCCCCAAAAAACGTATACACACTTAAATAACTGATAGCTCAATTTTGAAAATGAAATGAATTTTAATAAACACTGCCTTTGTAACTATCCAAACTGTGTGTATACATACTTTGGGATATCCTATGTGGCATATAAAACAGAAAGCAACAAATGAACAAACACAACAAATAAAAAAGCTCATACAGGCAGACAACAGGATGGTGGTTACCAGAGGGCAAATGGAGTTGGAGGGAGGATGAAGAGGGTAAAGGGGATGAAAAATATGATGATGGAAGGAGGCTAGTCTTTGAATGCCTAGTAAACAATGCATTATACAGATAATATAGAATTGTACACCTGAAACATATTATGAACAAATGCCACCCTATTAAAAAAGGAAGAAAGAAAGAAGAAAGAAAGAAAGAAAGAAAGAAAGAAAGAAAGAAAGAAAGAAAGAAAGAAAGAAAGAAAGAGGGAGGAAGGGAGGGAGGGAGGGAGGGAGGGAGGGAGGGAGGGAGGGAGGGAAAGAAAAATGGCCTGGCTAGTGAGTTCTATGGTTGGAAATTTAATGTGAATTTCTCCCTTTTGAGGCACAGAGTTGAAAACCAAAAAGAATTCCCAGCTCCTTGTGCTCCTGATCCTTCTCAGCGTGCTCTTCTCACAGACATGGGCCTTTGCTCCTTTGGAAGTGGAAACGCTGAGGTAAGTTCCCTTTCAATGGAGACAGTTGAACCTTCTGTCTTCATCTAAATGAGAATTTGCTCCCCAATAGCAACTATCAGTCTGTTCTCTGCGTCTGTGAATCAGTTCTATTTTGTTTCTTCATTTAATTTGTCCTTTAGATTCCACATGTAAATGAAATCATATGGTATTTGTGGTAGTCTGACTGTAATTTAAAATGTAAATTAAAATAAAAGGAAGTAGTTGCTTAATGTTATTTTGGACAACCCAAATTTTAATATGATATAGATTTTTAAAAATATTAGGTTAATATGCTAAACAATATTTTTCACATAAGGTCAACTAGATTGTTCCTTTGTAACATCTCTTATTTGAAATTTTATTCATCCATAAGATTAAAAACCAGAAGGCCCCACCAAATTCATTGAATGTGTGTGATTATTCACCAATGGGGTGATTCTTTGGCCTTGATCAATATAAAGGAATTAGAGGCCTGGTGCACGAAATTCATGGAAAGGGGGAAGTGTCCTACAGCCCAGCCTGCATCCGCTCTAATCCGGGACCCCTAAGGGGATGTCCGACTGCCCATTTAGGCACTATTGCCTACTGAGATCAGGCCTAAAAGGAAGCTTGTGGTGACCATCTTGTGTCCACATGGGGGCAGCCATCTTGTGTGTTGGAGTGATGGTCAATCTGCATATTACTCTTTTATTATATAGGATACATCAAAGATCCACATTGAATCTTTGAAGTGGAGTTTCAGGATTTAGAGAAGGAAAAGTAGTTATGGAATGTTTCAGCCAAATTATACTACAAATTACCACATGGAAAATGTGGCCCCAGTTGTTATAGTGAATATTATTATTTTTTAATTTATATTTTACATTAAGTCTTTCTTCCAGTGAAATTTACACCAGGGGAAGATATAACCAACAAGGTGTATATCGCTTAATTTTCTGATCAAATTGTATTGAGTAGTCCTTATACTTAGTAATCAGCTTATAAAATGGCATCAATTATAGGATAAAAACAAAATTTATTCTTTATACTCTCATAAACCATAGAATCCATTGTCAATCATACTATCCATCTTTTTTAAGTGGGTGATACTCCACAGGGTTTTGATGGTGTTTTTTCAAATGATTATAAAATGTGTTATATTATGATAAGGAATTTTATTATATGTGGGTAATAAACTACTGTTTGAAGGACAAAATTACCTTGATCAAGCTTTATTAAAATGAGACCCTCACTGGTTGCACATTGCATTATCTGAAAATGGCATGTGGGTTCATTTTTAAGGGGTGGTATTTAAAAAATGTGCTTTGAAATACAAACGTTTTATTTTGGTGAAAACCATGAAGCCATTTCTACAGTGTAACACTGCATGTTTCCACAGTTGTGGCCAGCCTCATTTATGGCAGCTTGTGCCCCCATCCATGACTTGCATGCAGAGGCTGTAACATGGAATGAGCCAGGGTGAACTAAACAATTACTTGCATTCTGTTGCACAAAATGTCAGCATCAGAAATTGCACCAATTCTAGGAAAACTTTCACTTTTAGGATTTCAGTTTAGAGGAAGTCTCATGTCTGTGTAAAGGAAAAACTTCTAATGAGACATGCTATTCATTCAAAGAGCAACTTGTAAAGAGCAGTATTGAAGTGTAGACAGAGTAGCTTTCTATGGAAGACAAAGAAAAGAAGTTTCCTCATGGAACAGAAAGCTTGGTTGCTGGACTGTAAGCACCTTTCTATTGCCAAGATATTTTGATTTCAAAATAGTTTGGAGAAGAAATAGCAAAAGGTGTAATAAAGTTTTTGGTAACATCAAAATAGTTTCTTTTGTGTATATGTCTTGATTCTAAGTAGTAGAATCAATCACCATAGATAGACAAATGAAATTACATTAATTAAATAGAAACCCATTTTAATACATTTTTTCCACTAATGTGTCTCAGAGAAAATTAGTTTTATAGATTCTATCAGGAAGCATTAGTTAACACTTACATATAATTTTTTAAAAATATTTTTTTAAAGTTTTCCAAATTTGGGATATCAAATATAAAATATCTTTTGATGGAAATGATAAGAAAATATCTTTGATTAGATTGTTAGGGGATCTTGAGAAAGCTAAAAAGGGCTAATTCCAATGTAACTCTAGTATTTGGGGGCTAGTGATCTGAATCCATGTCAGCAAACTCAATGTACATTCTTGATAGCCTATAATTAAGTCACTACCTCCTCCCCAGATACTGGTCTTGCAGAACCTGACACTGCTCAGGAGGAAGGGTTTTTAACACTGGAGCCAGGCCAGACCATCAGATATGGCCTGGATACCCCCAGCACCTGGGGGCCTTCTTGCAAGTCCCGTGAAAAGGACCAGAAGCATAATCCATATTTGTCTGACCAAGAACACAGGGAGCTATAAAAAGAAGGCCCCTGCATGTTTCTGTACTCAGATTTGGAAAGCTATTTCCTGAGTCTGTCGGTGTATTAAACAGTGTCCCTCCTCTTCTTTAAAGCATTGCAACAATCTCAGATTGGATTTGAGTTTTCATAATAAGCTGATGATTTTCTTTCTTATTTTGATAAAATAGCATTTTAAACATCATTTTTATAATAATGGCTATTCTGTCTTTCTTGTTTTAGGAATGTCAGACTTGCTGATGGGAGTTTCTACCAGTGACATTAGTAGCCTCTTGGCTCAATTTTCTTACAACTAATAGCTTTGATCCCTTGTTGAATAGGGAGAGATATAAAAAATTTATTAATTTTCTGAAACATTGTGTTAGTTAATATGAGAATTATATTGTCACAATCAATGATTCCTTTACTTGGTTGCAATTTGATAATTCTGGATAATGTTCAATTTAGTTGGATACTCCAGGCCCATGCATTAGGAAATACAACTTTGTATTAACATGCTCACTGATTTCTCAGACACTTATATTTTCTGGGTAACAATTATTTGTAAATCTACAATCTAACACAAGTAGACAAAGTGAAAAATAAATAAGACTTAGCATAAAGTGAAATAAAATTTAAGGTAAATGATTGTACTCATTTTTAACTTGTGTTCTCAACCCAAGCTTTAGAAGGTTCTTTGTTTAAATGGCCAATAGCTGAATATTGAGATGGCACCATTCAGGTGGCACAGTTTCTAAAGGAGCATTTTTTAAAAGAATATTTCCTCTCAGTGGCAGAACATGACTACAAGTAGTTCCCTGTTTATATGTATATTTTTATAAAGTCTTTGCTCAGTTAGTACTGAATGTGTCCTGAACATCCTAGAAAATGCCTGATGTGTTGGATTATTCTTCTTTCCCAATTTTAGGTTTAGAGTTATGTTTGTTGTAGTATAATTGTGATAGAAAATGAGTGGGGGGTTGGAATTCCTTTTTAGCTGAAATAGCATGGCTGACAGGTAAACATAAGGAACTATTTGACGTTGAAATAGGGACTCGAAAGAACTGTTGGCCCAGAAAGGAACTCACTACAGACTCATTCATTTGCCTCTCAGCATAACCATTATGGTTTGTCTCAGTTTAGGTTCTTACAAGGGTATTTCTTAGATCACATGATCTCACACATCTAGAGGAAATGATGAACAACATAGACTGATGAACAAAAACAGACCCAGAGAAAGAGAAGCAGCGAACAGACTCTCAAACCTCAGAGGGAAGGTAGGGAAGGGTGGAGGTAAAGGGGAAGAGATCAATCAAAGAACTTGTGTGCATGCATATGGGCCTGGCCAGTGGCCATGGACAATGTGGGGGTGAGAGCATATGTAGGGAGGGGTTTGGGATTGGACTGGGGGGATGAGGACAATTATGTGATACCATAATCAATAAATTTTTTTTTTTAAAAAAAGAACAGAGTCTAAGGAAAATTTAAAAAAAAAAAGAAATTGCCAAATGTTGGCAAACATATCCTTTTTTTTGTATAAAATCCTTTGCTTTCCCATACATTCTTAGCAATGATGTCTCAGAAAACCAAGGAATATTCAAACGCCAGACAGAAGCAATTCTTAATGACTTTAACTGCTTACGAGATCAGAAGACACCTGAATGATTTTTTGGAGAAAATATATACCAGTAATAATATAAAAGGTAAAGAAACAGCAAGTTTGCTAAATTGAGAAATTATAAATGACATTCAAAATATAAGCCACAGATGAACAAAAATAGATCCAGAGACAAATGTCAGGGGAGGTGGTGGGGTTAGAGAGCACCCAAAGGACTTGTATGCATGCATACGGTATGATACAATTTCGGTAAGGGATTATACGAAGGACTAATCATGTTAACCTGATGTAAAAAGATCCTTTTCAATTTATCAAACTAATATTTCAATAAAAATAAGTAAATTAAAAAATTGAGTTATCCAAAATAACAAAAAGTAAATTCCTGTTTTAATTGAAAAAAAATTTTTTTTTTACATTACAGTCAGAGAAACACAAATATAATATGATTTCATTTGTATGTGGAATCCATAAATGTTCAAACAAAATAAAATCAGATTCATACATATAGAGAACAGTGTGATCGTTGCCATAGGGGAGGAAATTCTCCTTCTGATGAAGACAGAAGGTTCAACTGTCTGAATTAAAAGGGAATTTATATCAGAGCTTCCGCTTCCACAAGAGGTAAGGCCCATATTTGTGGGAAGAGCATGCTAAGAAGGATCAGGGGTGTGAGGAACTGGGAATTCCTTTTGGAACCTCAAAAGGGAGAGTTTCACATCAGATTTTCCAACCATAGATCTCAACAGTGTAGTGTTTTTTTTTGTGGTTTTTTTTTTTTTTAATTCAATGGGTTGATATTCTATATAATAAAGAGGTAATATGCAATTGACCATCACACCCTCACAAGTTGGCTGCCTACGACCAGGCCGGCAGGGGGGTTAGTGAGGAATGACCAAACGACTAGACTAAACAAGCAGACTGTGTGGGGCAACCAGGCAGGCGGGGGGTGACCAGACCAGCAGGGGGGAGCATTTAGGGGTGACCAGGCCAACAGGGGGCTCAGTTAAGAGCAATCAGACCAGCAAGCAGAGGCATTGAGGGGCAATCAGGTCAGCAAGGGGCAGGGGTGGAATTAGGGGCGACCAGGCAGGCAGGCAGATGAGAGATTTGAAGCCAGTGGTCCAGGATTTTGAGAGGGATGCCAGCAGTCTGACATGCCCCAAGGGGTCCTGGATTGGAGAGGATGCAGGCTAGGCTAAGGGGAGCCTTTCCCCCCATGCACAAATTTTATACACCAGGCCTTTAGTTTGTTAATAAGATTATATACATTTCAGTTGTAAAATTGTATAATACATTATCTGTATATTGCATTGTGTATATCTGTATATTCATCCTCCTCAATTTCATTTCCTATCTGGTAACCACCATAGTGTTGTCTGTGTTGATGAGCTTGTTTGTTTGTTTTTTTGTTTTGTTTGTTTGTTTTTGTTCATTTGTTGCTTTCTGTATTATATACCACAAATGATGAAATTACATGGTTCTGAACATTTCTGTCTGACTTATTTCACTTAGCATGATATTGTCAGGATCTATCCATGTTGTCAAAAATGGCAATATTTAATTCTTTATAGCTGAGTGATAGTCCATTGTATATGTGTACCACTACCTCTTTTCCCAATCATCCTTGAAAGGACACATATCCATATCTTGACCACAGTGAATAAAACTCCAATAAATATGGCTTATACTCATCATCTTTAGGAGTGTTTTCATAATTTTCAGAAATATGCCCAGTAATTCTGAGTATAAGGAAAGGAAAGAAAAGGAAGTTTCTGAAGGTTGTTGCAGAGTTAGAAAAAAATATTTTCCTCTTAAAAAAAATAAATTAAACTGCATTATGATTCCATTTTAAATCAAAAAGATTTCTCTCAGTGACAGGTGTTTGAGTAAAAATTAGGATCCCTTTCAACTGCTGTACATTTCTTACCAGGCTCAAGCTATTTTTTTCTAACAGTTTCAAAAATGTTTCTTCTGAATTAACTTATAGCCTCTTACTAGTATAATACTAGGATATCATCTATGTAATAATATGTATGTATATATTTATGTACATTTATATACCTGAATATACCTATATCTCTATTTGTTTCTTTATATGTCTATGTCTATGTCTATGTATGATATGTATATGTATATGTATATGTATATGTATATGTATATCAGCTCCCTTTCTTATTCTTTTGACTTTTTGGCTTTTAATTATACCTATGACTAGGTTTTTATTTACTTATACATGTAGTTGCCTGGCTGATCTCAATTATCAGTAATAATTAATACTACAAAATCATTAAACCTGTCATTGAAATAATTTGGCTATAAGATATTTTAAAAATAAAAGTTGAGCTTTGTACATACAATTTCATCATATACCTTACATTTCTAAGTAGCTTTTGTATAGAAAATTAGGAGTTCAAGGTGTGGTCCTCTTTCTGCCTTTAAAAATTAAACCATTTAAACTTAAAATGAAGAGAAAAGTATGTGCTTTTTACATTCACCTAACCAACATATGACATGGAAAACAAGCTGACACAATATAAACTGGGGAACACAATAGCTCTAGAGGCAGAGATTTATATTATAGACCAACAGATCTCAGTGGTAAGGAGTTTTGGGGAAGGACTGGAAGAAATTAATCAAAGAACTTTATATATATATATATATATATATATATATATATATATATATACACACACACACACACACACACACACACACACATAGCTCATGCACAAAGCAGGGAGTAGTGCTATGAAGATCTGGGGTGGGGCAGGTGATGGTTAGAGGAGGACAAAATATGTAACATAGGAGACATCTTATCTAATAAAAGGGCAATATGAAAATTAACCATCACTCCATCACAAAAAATGGCAGTACCCATAACCACAAGATGGTGGGGCCCAGTCCTCTCAGTCTCGCCAGAGTCCCCTAGTCCTGAGAGGGTGGCCACTGAGAGTGGGCAGTTTGAGTGGCCTGGAGGAATGCTTGTTTCATTTCATTTCCACGGTGATGAGGCAAGCATTCCACGCCCAGCCACAGATGGGCCTCTGGGCCTCGGAGAGCCTCTGGGCAGTGGGCACGGAGTGGCCAGGCTCCGCAGAAAGCTACTGGTGCATGAATTCGTGTGCAGGGCTACTAGTCTATAATAATGTCAACAATGACAAAAGAATATTTTAAAAAGTTGAAACTTTAAAATCAAAGGTACCCACTGAATGCTTTAGTCCAAAATTTACATACAAGAATAAAAGAAAATAAAACCCTACTTGAATGAGTAATTTTAGAAAATAATATTGAGGGAAAGAATCTTTCAAACAAAAGAATTCAGAAACTTCATTCATATGAAAGAAGGTGAGGCATTTCTATACTTACCAGGTGACTGAGAGTCTTCCCTTTGGCTCTACCAGTTATCACCCTTAGAATTGAACTAGAACTTGGTTCTGGCTAAGTGTTGGGTGTTGTTGGCAGTAGCTGCTTCTCCTCTACCTTGACCAGCAGTTCAATATCTATCATTTTACAGACCTTGTACTCAGGGCTGAGCCATCACAGAACTCTGAAAGAGGTCACAGAAGCTCTCCCACAGGGTGCATAGGTCAGGGAGTTCTTAAATAATTGTTATTATATCTGATTTATATAAATTTATAGTGAGTGAGTTTAGGATGTAAAAGATCAGGGGGAAATGTTTTCTTCTTTAGATAAAAACAGTGTATATTTTAATATTTATTTAGCAGCAAAGATATAAATGAATGATTAATAGTAACATCAGAACCACTGAGTTTTCTCCAGAAAATAAAAATTTTATGTGCATAGATTTGAAAAGCAACAAACACATATTTGCTATGCTGACAATTGTATAATTATCTTTTATTACAAAAAATTAATTCTCATAAATCTTATTCTGTTCAGTAGTGCCCAATTCTTGTAATCTTTTTTGAGACCTATGTTAGTTTTAAAAACATAGAGAAGTAATTTTCTGTCATATTATTACAATTCCTTTATGTTGAAATTAATTCCTTTGTGAAAGTTTCAGAAAGGCTCCAGGCTAGGGCAGCATACATAGTGTAGTAGAAGGTAGTAGAAGGTGGTAGTACCACTGCTTTGTGACATTTCTATAGAAGGTCATCCTTTCCCAATGCACTATCTCACACATAATCTCAAATGATTAAAAATGAAATTATCAGATTATCTACCTTAAGGGATTCAAATTTTTTTCTGTTCCAAAAGTCATACTCATCATTTTTATAAATCATTGCACTGCCTAGAAGTACTGTGTTTCTCCTTCATTCTCCAACACACACCCACACCAGCTTTTAAACATCTCCAAATCAATCACTTGAAAGGGTGTGGCAAAGCATGGATACAGTACTGTGCTTTGACACACTCTTAATTTCTATTTGTGTGGTTTTCTTTTTTTAATTCAAAGTAGCTTAGCATATAATCAAGCAGAATTCAAGGTAAAAGTGCAGCCACATGAACAATTCTATGAACAAAAAAGTAAAATGGTCTTCTTACTTTTATCTTAAAACTTTACAGTGTATTTTTTAAACAATTTTTTCCTTACATTCCTCAAGGGAGAATGACTAAGAAGCCCAATTCTTTTTTGTACTTTAAAATTTTAGTATCTATATGCTTTGATCAAAGTCATACTGATCTAGTAAAAAGAATATCTTGCTTTCACCTGGCCATCTCTGCTTAGTGGTTGAGAGATTTGCTATGAATCAATCTATGAACTGGAAATCATGGTTCGATTCCCAGTCAGATCATATGCCAGGGTTGTGGGCTTGATCCCTATTGTGGGGTGTGTAGGAGGCAGCTAATCAATGAATCTCTTTCATCATTGATGTTTCTATTTCTCCCTCTTCCTTCCTCTCTGAAATCAATAAAGATACATTTAAAAAAAAAATACCGTGCTATGCTAATCAAACTTTCTAATCCGGTTACAAAAAAAGATAAATGAATTAAATTTCAAAATGTATGGATTTTAAAAATTGTTTAATGTATTATGTATGTCTTCTTCCCCCCCCCCATCAATCCCTCCCTGTCTCTCCCCCCTCCCCAGGATAAGCCCGCACCTCCCCAGTGTCCATGTCCATTGGATAGGCTTATATGCAGGCATATGAGTCCTTTGGTCGATTTTTTAACCTGCCCCACCTTCCCCTGCCTTCCCTCTGAGGTTTGATGGTTCAGTGTTTCTCTGTCTCTGGATCTATTTTTCTCATCAGTTTATATTGTTCATTATGTTCCACAAATGAGTGAGATCATTTCATACTTATCTTTCTCTGACTGGCTTATTTCACTTAGCATAATGCTCACCATGTCCATCCATGCTGTTACAAATGGTAAAAGTTCCTTTTTTTTTTATAGAAACATTGTGTAGATGTACCACAGTTTTTTAATCCACTCATCTGCTAATAGGCACTTAGGCTGTTTCCAAATCTTAACTATTGTAAATTGTGTTGCTATGAACATAGGGATGCATCTGTCTTTTCTGATTGGTGTTTCTTATATAACAAGGAAACATAAATGTATGGAATTTTACTTCCTAGTTCATAGCTCTAACTTAAGTATCAGTTACTAAGACTTACATAGTAAATCTTTGTGTGTGTGTGTGTGTGTGTGTGTTTACCTGATTGCCATAAGGAGTTTTTTCTTCTTACCTCTCTGTCACCAATATCAGTGAAGCAATTTGAAATAAGATAAGACACTCAAAGTTTTGGGAAGTATCACCCATTTTAAAAAGATGGGTAGAATGGCTGAAAGAGCTTCTATTATTTGTGAGAATATAAGTGGTAAAATTTGGTTATCCCAGAAATTAATGCCATATAACTTTTATAAGCTGCATGTGCCAAGCATAAGAGCTACTCAGTTCAATTTGATCAGAGCATTAAGCAATGTACACCTCCTTGGTGATACCTTATCCTGGCCAAGTTAAATTTCCCAGGAATTTTATACAAAATAGAAACTTGGAAAAAAAGTTTAATATTCAATATGAAAACTGTGAGCCATTTGAATATTTGTTGATGTTTAGTAGCATTTGGCTGAAACATTCTTCAAGTATTTTTCCTTCTCCAAGTCCCAATACTAACTTCAAAGAGTCACCTTGGTATGATATATTTCTCTGTATTGATCAAGTCCAAAGAATCTCCCCATTGTTGAATAGACACTCACATTCAATGAATTATGTGGGGCCTTCTAGTTTATAAAATTGTTTATGAATACAATTTCAGTGAGGGGTATATGAAGGAAAAATCAAGTAGAACTGATGTTAAAAGATCTGGGTTAGCATATCTTCCTAATATTTCAATAAATTTATAGCAGCACAATCTACAATAGCTAGAATTTGGAAACAGCCTAGGTGCCCATCAGCAGATGATTGGATCAAAAAATGATGGTACATCTACACAACAGAATACTATGCTGCCATAAAAAAGAAGGAATTCTCATCATTTGCAGCAACCTGGATGGAATTGGAAAACATCATGCTGAGTGAAATAAGCTAGTCAATGAAAGAGAAATACTACAGGACCTCACTCATTTATGGATAATAAATAACATTACAAACTGATGAACCAAAAGATAGATATAGAGACAGTAAAACCACAAGCAGACTGTCAAATTACAGTGGGGAGGGTAGGGAGATCTGGGGGAGATAATAGATCAAATGAAGGACTTGTATACATGCATATAAGTACACAAAACTGGACACAAAACTCTGGGGAGGGAGGGTATGTATGGGGGGGGGAATGTTAAAATATGTACACAGATAATAATTTAATTTAAAAAAACAAAAACAAAAACAAAAAAATCTATATAATTTTAAAAATTGAGTTGTTCAAAATAATAGAACATAAATTTCCTTTTGAATTTATATTTCATTTTTATAGTCAGAAAAAGACAAATACCATGTGATTTCATTTATATGTGGAATCTAAAGAACAAAATAAATGAACAGACAAAATAGATTCAGATTCATAGTTATGGAAAACAAAGTGACAGATGCCATAGGGGAGGAAATTCTGATTTTGATGAAGACAGAATGTTCAATTTTCTGAATTTAAGTGAACTGATCTCAGTACTTCTACTTCAAAAAAAGACAAGGCCAATATTTGTGAGAATAACATGCTGAAAAGAATCAGGAGCTGGCGGAGCTGGTAATTCTTTTTGGTTTCCGTCTCTGTGCCTTGAAAGGGAGAGAGTCATATTTTCCATCCACAGATCTCACCAGCAAGGTCATTTTGTTGTTGTTGTTAATTTAATGGAGAGATATTTGTTAATAAGATTATATATGTTTCAGGTGTACAATTGTATAATACAATACCTGTATATTGCATTGTGTGCTCAGTATTCAAAGAGTTGTCTCCTTCCATCACCATATACTGAGCATTAAGCAATGCTCATTGGTAATACCTTTTTCTGGCAAAGTCCAATTTCTCAGAAAGAAAGATTTTTATGCAAAACTAGATCTAACTCCATGTCCCCTCTGGTGACCACCATCGCATTGTCTGTATCCATGAATTTGGTTCTTGTTCATTTGTTGCTTCCTGTTTTATATCCTACAAATGAGTGAAATGGTTCTGAATTTTTCTGATTTATTTCACTTAGTATGATACTGAACATATGTACCACTACTTCTTTATCCAATCATCTGCCAAAGGACATGCCTTGAATACTGTGAATAATACTGCAATAACCAAAGGGGTAAACTTATCTTTAAAAATAAGTGTTTTCTTAATTTTCAGAAAGATACCCAGTAATTCTGAGTGTGAAGCAGACATTCCTGAAGGTTCTTCCAGAGTTTGGAAAGTAACTTTCACCATACGAAAAGGTTAAATTGGAATATGATTCCTGTTTTTGTTTGTTACTCTTTACCAGTGGATATTAGTCCTTTAGTTTTTAGAGAGAGGAAAAGACAGAGAGAGATAGGGAAAGACCAGACAGAGAGTAATATTGATGTGAGAGAAACACAACAATTGGTTGGCTCCTGCATAGGCCCAAGTAGACCAGAGCCAGGGCTTGGGATGAGCCTGCAACCAAGGTACACGTCCTTGGTCTGAACCCTTAGGTCTGGAGACCAAAGCTATACCCATTGAAGCAAACTGGCTGGGGCTGTTTCCTTTCTAATCATGAGGATTTCTCTCAGTGACAGGTGCTTGAATTATAGTCCCTTTCAACTGCTGCCCACCTCTCACCAGGCACATAGTTGACCCAGGTATATATTGAATGCCATACTCTTACATTCCTGGAAGTAACCTGGGGACCATCCACATATAATGGAGTTGTGACATACAGGTTTAATATCTATTCTAACAGGTTTTTGTTTTTTTTTAAAAAAAACCTGACTTTATTATACATTTAGTTTTAGCATCAGCATAATATAAAACAGAGGTAATATCTATTTAATAATATGTGTATAGATATGTATAAACCTATATATATATATATATATATATATACACTGAAATTGTTTTGTATGTATGTTTTCTGGCTTTTAGATATTATTGAAATCTTATTTCTTTAATGCTTGGGCTTGGACAACTTAACTAAAAAGAGTAAAACTTAATATCACAAAATCATTCGTATATCCTCATTGAAAACAATTTGCCATAAAAATAAGAATATATTAAACATATATAAAATATCAAAAACAAGCTGAAACCGGTTTGGCTCAGTGGTAGAGCGTCGGTCTGCAGACTGAAGGGTCCTGGGTTCGATTCCGGTCAAGGGCATGTACCTTGGTTGCTGGCAAATCCCTGGTAGGGGGTGTGCAAAAGGCAGCTGGTTGATGTTTCTCTCTCATCAACGTTTCTAGCTCTCTATCTCTCTCCCTTCCTCTGTAAAAAAAAATATATATATATATATATTTTAAAATAAAGTAAAATAAATATCAAAAACAAGTGTACCCATTGAATCCTTCAGACAAAAATTTAAATATAAAAAAATAAATTTAATACCAAGCAAAAAACAAAACAAAAACCCACCTACTTGAATGCATTATTTAAAAAAATAATTGAATCAAAAAGCATGCAGAAAAAGCATCTATTAACCAAAGAATTCAGAGACTTCATTTATATGTGAGAAACTGAGGCATCTCTGTATCAACTAGATAACTGAGATCCTTTTTTGGCTCCACTACTTCTGGCCCTTGGAGTTGAACTAGAACTTGATTCTGGCTAAGCATTGGGTGTTATTGCCAGCAGCTGTTTACACTCTACCTTGACCAGCAGTTCAAAGCCCATCATTTTATAGGCCTTGTACTCAGGGCTGAACCATCACAAAACTGAAAGACATCTCAGCATCTCTCCCCCAGGGAGAATAGATTTATAGTGGATGAGTTCATGATGTAAAAGATCAAGAGCAAATGTCCTGTTCTTTAGATAAAAATGGTACCAAGTTTAATGTGAAATATTTTATTTTTCAATTAGCAGCAAAGATATAAATGAGTGATTACTATTATTTCAATGTTTTTTCAAATAATAAAAATTATATGCTTAATAGATTCACAAATAATAAAAAACATGTTTTTATTCTTACAAATGTATAATTCTCCTTTATTTCAAAGCAGTTAATCTACAACCCATTTTATTTTTATACTATTCATATAGATCCTAATTTATGTAATCTTTTTTTGAGTTCTATATATGTTATATTTATTTTCTTTATTTTTTCAGAGAGAATAAAAAAAAAGAGGGAGGGAGGAAGAGAGACATGTAAAGAGAGGCAGAGAGAGAAAGAGAAATATGAATTGGTTGACTCCATTACGAGTCCGGACTGGGACTGGGAATTGAACCTGCAACCCAGATAATTGTACTTGACTGGGAATTGAACCCAAGACCCATCAGTGTGGGGGCCATTGCTCTAACCACTGAGACAAACCTTCCAGGGCTCTCTGACACATTTTTAGATTTCTTTTTCATAGTATTCTAACTGCTTAACGTTCAAATTTGCACACACTGATTATTTGCTCTACTATCTAAATAAAGAAGTTCTAGAAATACAGATCAATTTTGCTCAAATATTACACTTCCAAAAAGCCTCATAGAATTGGAATTAGCCTTGTATTTTTAGCATTAAATATATTATTGACAGAAAGTGAACACAGCATTGAAATTTCAAGATTTTCACTAAAGATAATCTTAAGAATTCACAAATATTAACACCAATGCAAGCATAATAGTTATCCTATAAGGATAAAATAGAGAGGGAAGGCTGCGCCATCTTACCAGGAAAGGAGGATCTTCTCTGAGGCCTGGAAAACCCACAGCAGAGGAGACCTTTGAGCAGCTGTGATGCCCCAATCAGCGCAAACACGTGGATTCAAGCGCCCCGTGCCGAGCTGTGCCGAAGGAAGTCTGCGCTGCAGAGAAAATCCTTCCCTGCGTGACCCAGTGCTGGGTTTGGCGTAATCTTCCCCAGAAGCGGGACTTTTTTTTATTAAAACGCCAAGGGACACAGGACAGATTGTTAAGAATTGGGGCTGTCCCGCCAAGGGCAGAACATCTGGACAACCTTGGCGCCTGATCCCCTTCTCCCTCTTGCTTCGGAGTGCTAGGGAAAGACTGCCCAGTTGGGCATATCCTGGGAGGCTCAGGGGGAAATTGCCTTCCTGGAAACGGGGGATCTGAGCGAAAAGAGAGAGTCTGGGAGCCAGCTGGCACTCTTGCAGCCTAAAAAACATAGAGCCATAGGGAAAGAAGGCAAGAGCAGCCAAAAAGACTGGGAGGTCAAACAAGAAACACTGCCACCTAGTGGCTGAATTAAAAACTGCCTTTTTTGTGTGTGTGTGTTTTTTTTTGTTTTGTTTTGTGTTTTTTTTTTACATTTAATTAATCAAAAATAAATGGACACAAATAACTAAGATATAGCCTACTTAAAATTAAGGACTACCTTACAAAACTGAGGTGCAGTGGAACACTGGGAACTGCAATACTGTCTGGACCGAGAATCAGACGTGCCAAATATAATATCAGAGGAAGTAAATAACCAATACTGGACATTTTAATGCTAATTTTAGTATTCTTTATTTTATTTTAATTTTTTACATATTTTATTTTATTTTCATTTTTTACATCTTTTATTTTATTTTCATTTTTTACATCTTTTATTTTATTTTCATTTTTTACATCTTTTACTTAAGAAATGAATTTTTTTCTTTTTTCCTTACTTGATTTTACCTTTTCAATTATGACATTTTTCAATCTTAATCATCATTATTACTACTGCTGTTTTGCATTTTTTGTTTCTTTTTTCTTTTTTTTGTTCTCCAGTACCATTTTATTTTCTCTTTATTTTACATTGGGATTAGTCTTCATTCTATTTTAATCTCTACTATAGCATCATTCAACCCTATCTCAACTTGACCTTTACACCATCACTCTCTTACTAATCTTTACCCTTTTTGTCTCCTGTCCCTTTCCGGCTTTAGTTTCCACCCCCCACTGCTAAAACTCTCACAATACTTATAGACCTGATTTCCAAACCCCTGCTCAAAGTGTATAAATACCACTTTCTTCACTATATTAACTAAGTAAATAAAAAAACACAAAAAAACAAAACAAAAAAAACCTGTTCTCCTCTCTATCCTTTTGTCATTGTTTGCATGAATGTTTATTATAGTGAATTTTTATTCTTTTTAGTGAAATTGTTATACTTATTCTCATGTTGTTATTATTGCTTTGTATTTTTTTAAATATATATTTTATTGACTTTTTACACAGAGGAAGAGAGAGTGATAGAGAGTTAGAAACATTGATGAGAGAGAATCATCGATCAGCTGCCTCTTGCACACCCCCTACTGTGGATGTGCCTGCAACCAAGGTACATGCCCTTGACCTGCATCGAACCGGGACCTTTCAGTCCACAGGCTGACGCTCTACCCACTGAGCCAAACCGGTTTTGGCTTGCTTTGTATTTTTTAAAATCTTTTGTTTTTTACTTCTGTATATCATAGCCTTGCTTAATAATAGTGGATATTGTAGTTTGTATTAATCTCCAAGTATTGTTGCTGGCATTTGCTGGGATTAATGGTGTTCTAGGGGAATTTTCTCCACATATATATATAGTTTGTTTCCCCTTTCTCTCTTAGTCTGCTTCTTGTCTCTCTCTCTCTCTCTCTCTCTCTCTCTCTCTCTCTCTATATATATATATATATATATATATATATATGTCTCTCTCTCTCTCTTGCTCTCTTTTTTTTCCCCTGTTTTCCAACTTCATTTTGACATTACTTTTTCTTCTTCTTTTTCTATCTCTTTATTTATCCCTTTTTTTTTTTTTTTACCTTTTTTCCTTCTCTCCTATCCCCTAATTTGTCTTTCTCTAGTGGTCACCTTTATTAGAGGTTATTAATATCTCAAATACATTCCTGTTAAATGCTTTTTGTGTTGTATCTGGTAGTGATGTATTTTGTGCCTTTAAATCAATGCAGGAGAAGGAATACCACATAACCAGACATCCTGAAAAGAGAGACCATGGGGAGACAAAGAAATAGCCCGCACATGAAAGAAAAACAGGCATCACCAGAAAAGGAAGTAAATGAGTTAGAGGGAAGCAACCTACCAAAGCAAGAATTCAGAGTAATGATCATAGGATGGCTAAAAAGAATGGAAGAGAAATGTGACGATATGAATAAGAAACAAGAGGAAATGAAGAAAAACCAAGAGGAATTGAAAAAGAAACTAGAGGAATTGAAGAAGAACCAAGAGGAAATGAAGATGAACCAAGAAGAAATGAAAAATGACATCGCTACTATGAAGAACTCAATAGAAAGCATCAAGAGTAGACTAGAAGAAGCAGAGGACCGCATCAGTAAGCTAGAAGACAAAATGGAAAAAAATACCCAATTAGGGCAGCTTCTGGGGGAAAAAATTAAAAAGCTGGAGGAGAGCCTAAGGGAACTTTGGGACTATACAAAACAAAACAATATCGGAATAATAAGGGTTCCAGAAGGAAAGGAAACAGAGGAAGACATGGAAAAAGTATTTCAAAAAATAATGACAGAATACTTTCCTGAGATAGAGAAGAAAAAACCCACACAAATCCAAGATGCTCACAGAGTCCCAAGCAAAATGAATCCCAGAAGACCGATGCCAAGGCACATTATAATTAAATTGGCAAACACCAACGACAAAGTAAGAATCTTAAAAGCAGCCAGAGAGAAACAGAAAGTTACATATAAAGGAACCCCCATCAGACTAGCAACTGATTTCTTAACAGAAACTCATCAGTCTAGAAGGAAATGGGATGAAATATACAAAGTCATGCAAAGGAAGGGTCTGATTCCAAGAATACTGTACCCAGCAAGGCTATCAATCAAAATTGAAGGTGTAATCAGGAGCTTCACAGACAAAAAAAAGACTAAAGGAATTTATCTCCACTAAACCAGCAATGCAAGAAATGCTAAAGGGTCTACTGTAAAAATAAAGAAATAGGAAGTGAAGAAGGAACACAGGGGTATAGAATAAAAATGGCATCAAATGAGTACCTATCAATAATACCTTTAAATGTAAATGGATTAAATGCTCCAATCAAAAGACATAGGGTAACAGATTGGATAAGAAAACAAGACCCATATATCTGTTGTCTACAAGAAACCCACCTCAGAAAAAAAGATGCACACAGACTGAGGGTGAAGGGATGGAAAAAGGTTTTCTAGGCGAATGGAAATGAAAAAAAAAAAAAAAAGCTGTGGTAGCAATACTTATATTTGACAAATTAGACCTCAGAGTGAAGGACATAACAAGAGATAAAGAAGGCCACTTCATAATACTAAAGGGAGCAATCCAACAAGAAGAAATAACCCTGGTAAATATATATGCACTCAATACAGGAGCACCCAAATACATAAAAAAAAAAAAATTGCTGGAGGACATTAAGGGAGAGATTAATAGCAATACAATCCTAGTAGGAGATTTTAATACCCCACTGTCACCCTTGGACAAATCATCTAAACAAAAAAATCAGCAAAGAAGTATCAATCCTAAATGAATCACTAGTCCAGATGGAATTAATCAATATCTTCAGAACATTCCACACCAAAGCCACAGAATATACATTCTTCTCAAGTACACATGGGACATTCTCAAAGATAGACCACATTTTGGGACATAGGCAAAGTCTCTTCAAGTTCAAGAAGATAGAAATCATATCAAGCATCTTCTCAGATCATAGTGGCATAAAACTGGAAATTAACTACAATAAAAAATAATCCAAAGAAATCAAACACATGGAGATTAAACAGCATGCTATTAAACAAAAACTGGGTTACCAGAGAAATCAAGGAAGAAATTAAAAACATCCTGGAAACAAATGACAATGAAAAACACAACAATCCAAAAGCTATGGGACACAGCAAAAGCAGTTTTGAGAGGGAAGTTCATATCCCTACAAGCCTATTACAAAAAACAAGAAAAAAATGGTAACAAATTATCTAACTCTACAACTCAAAGAGTTAGAAAAAGAGCAACAAGAAAAGCCCAGTGTAAGCAGAAGGAAGGAAATATCAAAAATTAGAGCAGAGATAAACGACATAGAGACCAAAGAAACAATACATAAGATCAACAAAACCAAGAGCTTGTTCTTTGAAAGGATAAACAAGATAGATGAACCTCTAGCCAGGCAAACCAAGAAAAAAAGAGAGAGGACCCAAATAAACAAAATCAGAAATGCAAGAGGTGAAATAACAACAGACCCAGCCGAAATACAAAGGATTGTTACAAAATACTACAAACAACTCTATTCCAACAAACTAAACAACCTGGAGGAAATGGACATATTCCTAGAAAAATACAAACTTCCAAAACTCAATCAGGAAGAATCTAAAAATCTCAATAGAAGAGTGACTTGGGAAGAAATTGAAACAGTCATCAAAAAGCTTCCAGCAAACAAAAGCCCAGGGCCAGATGGCTTCACAGGAGAGTTTTACCAAACATTCAAGGAAGAACTAAAACCTATCCTCCTCAGACTATTCCAAAAAATCCAAGAGGAAGGAACACTTCCAAACTCCTTCTATGAAGCCAGCATCACCCTAATACCAAAACCAGATAAAGACAACTCAATGAAAGAGAATTACAGGCCAATATCCCTCATGAACATAGGTGCCAAAATGCTCAACAAAATTCTAGCAAATCGGCTCCAGCAGAACATCAAAAAGATCATACACCACAACCAAGTATGATTTATTCCAGGAATGCAAGGATGGTACAATATCCGCAAATCAATAAACGTGATATATCACATAAACAAAATGAAAGATAAAAATCATATAGTCATATCTATTGATGCAGAAAAAGCATTTCATAAAATCCAACACCCTTTCCTGATAAAAACTCTCAACAAGGTGGGAGTACAAGGATCATAGCTCAACATAATAAAAGCTATATATGATAAACCCACAGCCAACATCATACTCAATGGGCAAAAACTAAAACCATTCCCTCTAAGAACAGGAACAAGACAGGGATGCCCACTCTCGCCACTCCTGTTTGACATAGTACTGGAAGTACTAGCCATTGCAATTAGACAAGAAGAGGAAATAAAAGGCATCCAAATTGGAAAAGAAGAAGTAAAGTTATCCTTATTTGCAGATGACATGATATTGTACATAAAAAACCCAAAAGACTCCATTAAAAAACTAATTGACTTAATAAATGAATTTGGCAACATAGCAGGATACAAAATTAATGCCACGAAATCTATGGCATTTCTATACACCAATAGTGAACTTGCAGAAACAGAGACTAAAAAGGCAATCCCATTTACCATCGCACCAAAAAAATTAAGATACCTTGGAATAAACTTAACTAAGGAGGTAAAAGACCTATACACGGAAAACTACACAACACTGAAAAGGGAGATAGAGGAAGATGTAAAGAGATGGAAGAACATACCATATTCATGGATTGGTAGAATTAACATCATCAAAATGTCAATACTTCCCAAAGCAATCTATAGGGGTTCAATGCACTCCCAATTAAAATACCAATGGCATATTTCACTGACCTAGAAAAAACTCTTCAAAAGTTCATTTGGAACAACAAAAGACCCCGAATAGCCACAGCAATCCTGAGAAAGAAGAGTAAAGTAGGAGGGATCTCAATACCAGATTTCAAACTGTATTATAAAGCCACTGTTCTCAAAACAGCCTAGTACTGGCACAAGAACAGACATATAGATCAATGGAATAGAATTGAGAACTCAGATATCAACCCAAATCACTATGCTCAGTTAATATTTGATAAAGGAGGCATGAACATACAATGGAGTCAAGACAGTCTCTTCAATAAATGGTGCTGGGGAAATTGGACAGATACATGCAAAAGAATGAAACTGGATCACCAACTTACACCATACACAAAAATAAACTCAAAGTGGATACAAGATTTAAACATAGGATGGGAAACCATAAAAATACTAGAGGCCTCCACAGGGAGCAAAATCTCAGACATATGCCAAAAGAACTTCTTCACTGATACTTCTCCTAGGGCAATGGAAGCTAAAGAGAAAATAAACAACTGGGACTATATCAAAATAAAAAGCTTTTTTACAGCAAAGTAAACCATCAACAAAACAACAAGAAAGCCCTCTGTATAGGAGAACATATTTGCAAATGCTATCACTGATAAAGGTTTAATCTTCAACATCTACAGACAGCTTACACAACTTAATAAAAGGAAGATAAATGACCCAATTAAAAAATGGGCAATGGATCTAAATAGAATCTTCTCAAAAGAAGACAGAAGGAAGGCCAAGAGGCACATGAAAACATGGTCAAAGTCACTAATTATCCGAGAGGTGCAAATCAAAACAACAATGCGGTACCATCTCACACCTGTCAGAATGGCCAACATCAACAAATCAACAAACGACAAGTGTTGGCGAGGTTGCAGAGAAAAAGGAACCCTTGTGCATTGCTGGTGGGAATGTAGACTGGTGCAACCACTGTGGAGAACAGTATGGAGCTTCCTCAAAAAACTGAAAATGGAACTCCCATTTGACCCAGTAATCCCACTCCTAGGAATATATCCCAAGAAGCTAGAAACATCAATCAGAAAGAATATATGCACCCCTATGTTCATAGCAGCACAATTTACAATAGCTAGGATTTGAAAACAACCTAGGTGCCCATCAGCAGAAGATGGATCCAAAAGCTATGGTACATTTTCACAATGGAATATTATGCAGCCATAAAAAAGAAAAAAATTTCATCGTTTGCAGCAACCTGGATGGAATTGGAGAACATCATGCTGAGTGAAACAAGCCAGTCAATGAAAAAGAGACACTACATGACCTCACTTATTTATGGATGATAAAGAACATTATAAACTGAAGAACCAAAAGAGAGATATAGAGATAGTAAAGCAACAAGCAGACTGTCAAATTACAGTGGGGAGGTTGGAGAGACTGGGGGAGATAAGAGATCAACCAAAGGACTTATATACATGCATATAAGTACAACCAATAGACACAAAACTCTGGGGAGGGAGGGTATGTATGGGGGGGGATCTTAAAATATGTACACAGATAATAATTTAATTAAAAAAAAAGGGGGGGGGAGAAATGACCTGAATGGATACTTTTGTTAGTAATATACATAAACACACTGTACAAATTAATTGATCAAAATAATAGATAATGCAGTAGAGTGTTCTATACCAGGTCGCTCAAATTATAACATCTCATGTCATACCATCTTCAAAAATTTATTAATAATTTGAGTTCAAACCAGTCCTTTATATACTACAACTCTCACTTTATCCAAGTGTGAAATGAGAGTATTTATTTACAGTGTTATTCAGTACTGAAATATATAATATATGTAATAAGCTTGATTGAGTGACCATCATTCAATAAAACTGTTTTTCTTATATTTGGTATTTCCATGAGAATAAGCCTAATAAAAAATTTAAAAACCACAAAAAAAGAATAAAATAAATCACAACTAGCAAAACACATTATCTTTAATGAATTAATTTTATTAATTATGATTTCTTGAGTTACTTCCATAGAAATCAAACTAGAATTACTTCATCTAATTATTTTTCTTGGGGAATCTGAAAAAGAAAGAATTGATACAGAAGCATTTAAATATTCTCATTGGCAGCATCTTAATATCGTCCCCTTATCCATTCAATTGATGAACATCTCTTTCTTGTGTGTGTTCCTTGTCCACAGCATGTGACAGGAGAGCATGTGGTGGGATATCAGGAGCACCTCTTCCAATTGCCTGATGGGCAGAAAGGCCCTGGGATGGGAAGGGGCCTTGTGACCAGTCACTAATTCCCCATTTGTAATTTTCACAAATGGCTGACCCACAAGATTTGTGAGAATGTATCCAAAACTACATATCAAAATAAGAATAGAAGATGTAATCCCTCAGATAATCTTACAATTTACAAAAGACACAATGATTAGCCCTCTTCTATGATTTAATGCCTGCTCTGATGTTTAATGTCATTAGAGGCCTTCTTCTTATAAACAGTTTTATAAGAAGTTACATGGGATTATCTTCCTTTTTTGAGCAAAGGGACTAATTTCTCTCGACTACACATTTATGACCATGAATAGGCACATGCCACATCCCTGGCCATGTGTGTCCCTTAGAAGTGAAGGATAATCAGTGGACACAAGTCACCAACTGTGCAGGTGTCTTTACAGACAGCCTGTCCACTACTGAGGACTCTCATGAAAACCAAGACTGAAGTTGGACAATGAATTATACTCATTCTGAGCGTGGGTCTCCATTTATTTCCTTGACCCCTTCAGGGCTGGAGTCTAGTGTACCTTCACATTTTAGAAATAATGTTTTATTGTAACACAGCTACTCCCAGTTCTTTTACATATTATTTGTGGCTGCTTTCATATTATAACAGCATATTTGAGTATTTTAAACAGAAACCATGTAGACCACAAAATTAAAAACATTTCCTCTAGTGCTTTTCTGAAAAGTTTGCCAACTCTGATATAGTGATAACATAATATTTTACTAAGCCAAATGTTATAAACATGTTTTATGAGCTAATATAAGCATTAATGTTCCAGAAAAGACTTATAACATACATATAAATGCAATTGTAATAAATTTATGAGTTAACAAAGGGAAAAAAACACACCTATTTGTGTTTTCTATACTCACAAAGTTTTTTTTTTTTTTTACAGTGAATTCTATTGTAATCATGGTACCTACATTCACTTTATATTTAAAGAACCTGAATTTGATTTTTGTCTCATGCGGCTTGCTGTACTTCAAGGAATACAATTATACCCAGAGTGCCTTGGTATTTTCACTACAGAAATTCTTGATGAAATTTGGTGGCATTTCCCTGCATTTAAATTAAATAAGATGCTAGCAATTGATCATCAGATGACCCCTGAAATGATCTCAACAGGAAAGCCAGTTTTATTATTATGTGGTGTGGGTCAGTCTCCTCCATTTTATATCCAGACAGAGGGAAGGAATATGTCTGAGTAAACTAGATGAAAAACTGTTTACTCATTGTGGTTATCCTCCTTATGCGATCAGAATCCCGCATGAATACTTCACTCTGATTACTGATCCACAGTTCACTACCTGTAGGAGTGTCATTCTTACATGAGGTCTCAGTGCACCAAGTCTAGGATATTTATTTCCAAGCAACTCTTACCTACTGAAATAGCTGGATGATAGCAGTAGGAATATGACAAGCATGCACAGAAATACTCAACACTGAAAACTTGTCATCGGCTTTGTCCCAGAGTTTCTTTGAATCACTTTTCTGACTCCTAAGAACTTTTCTTTTTACTGCAACCCAGGAAGAGAAAATTGTACAAGTTAAGGCTACTATATGAGAGAGCATCTAAATAAATATTTAACCTATGCTATTATCTACTGTGTAAAAGTCTCTGGGGCCTAAATAATTATAAAAATGCTATGTAGTAAGTATGAATTGTGTGTTTTTTTTTAACCTTAATGGAGCTTAATTTATTCTTACAGAATTTTAATCTGGTGGATAGTGTCATTTTGACCAGATTTATCCCTAGCACCATCTACACAATAGTTATTGGAATAAAAAGGGAGAGCACCCACTTTCTATTTATTGTGCTCCAATGTCTATACACCCCAGTAAGACTCAGGATTTACTGAGTCTCAGAAGAAAAAACAACTCAGAACTAATATGGTAAAATAAGGGAGTTCAAATGCTCATACATAGAGATCCTAGTGATAGTAAAGAGCTAGTGGACTGTGCTTTCCATGGTTAAAAACCAGCTCTTTTGATAAAACTTGCTTCCAGAATCAGAGTAGATGTCTCAACTGTGGTCTTCATAACCACTGGAGATACAATAGTAGTAATTGGGAAGGCTTAAGAAATACTCATGTCTATAGCCATATCCATAGAGGCACTAATTTCCTGGCAATGGTTTTGGGTATGGTCCAAGAATGGTGTTTTAGAAATTCTCCTGTGTTGTCTAATGGCAGCCAAGGTTGAGAATTCCTGCTTCAGAGTATAGATGGTGAGACAGAGAGATAGGTAAGGCTCTATGTGTAGCTTGTATTTTGTATAAGTACCGCGCGCTAACCGATTGCGCCACTGGAGCTCCAGTAGCTTGTATTTTGAATGTCATTTATAATTATTGAATTGAGCAAGCTTGCTGTGTTTATCAATTCCCCATAAGAAATCGCTTCAAGTATTACGCATCAGGGTGCTTATTTAGGAACTTGGCAAGAGCGGCCCTGCATGCGCTATCTGCATGGCGTTTGCTTGGTCCGAGGTCTTCTGAGATGTCGTCATTAGGAAATGTGAGGGGAAGCAAACAAAGGGTTGTATGAGCACATGAGATATATGCCCAAAGTTCTAGATTCCTAGGTGTCAGCTAAAGGGGAATTCTAACACCCCACTCATTTTCTATCACAAATACTCTAAATTAACATACCCCAGAGCCTAAAATTGGGAAACGAGGAATAATCCAACACATTGGGCATTTCTGGGATGTTAAAGAAACATTTGGTACTTTATAAATGCTTTATTAAAAATCTATCATCTATCTATCTATCTATCTATCTATCTATCTATCTATCTACCTATGTATCATCTATCATCTATCCATCTATCATGTATCTATATCTATATCTATATCTCTCTACCTGTATGTATATAAACAGGGAATAATTTGCAGGTGTGTTTTGTCATTGGGAGGAAATATTCTTTAAAATAAAGTCTCCTTTAGAAGTTTTCCCCAGAAGGATGATATCTCTATATTCAGTTATTTGCCATTTGAAGAAAGAAACTTTCTATGCTTGGTTTTAGCAGTACAGTTAAAAACAAGTACTATGCTTTACCTTAAAATTCCTTTCACTTTATATTATGTCTTCTTTATTATTTTTTATTGTGTCTATTTCTATTTGATTATATATTTACAAGTAACTGCCACCAAAAAAGGTAAAGTGTGTCAGAGCCAGTGACTATTTTATTACCACAAAGTCTTATTTCCTAATGCATGGGCCTGGTGTGTCCAACTAACTTCAACATTATCAGGAATTATCAATTGGCAACAAAGAAAATGAACCAAGAATGGTGATAATTTCAACTAACCATAATGTGCTGGATACACAGAATAAATTCCCATTACCCCCATTGTTTTTCAATAAGGGACTCTGGGTAATCTTTCGGAGAGTGATCATCCAAGAGGCTACTAATATCACTGGTGGAGACTCTATCCACATGTCTGACTTTCCTAAAACAAGGATGACAGGTGAATTTTACAATGATATTTTGACTAAATGAGTATGAATGAACTTCATCAGATTATTATGTAGGGCATGCATGCAAACTCAAATCCAAAAGGAGTTTGTCTAACAATTTAATAAATGATATTTTCTTGTCACTTATATAAAATTATATTCTATATTTGCAGACCCAAATTTGGCAAAATTAAAAGACTACCGTCTCTATAGGTATATGTCAGTGTAAAATAATGCTTCTTGATAGAACCTATCAAACTAATTCTTCTCTGAGTCACATCGGAGGGTAAATTTATATTTAAATTTGTTTCTATTTCATTAATTTATTTTTGGTCCTTTGTTTTTCCATTTAGAATCAAAATATATACAAAGAAGAAACTATTCTGATATTAACACAAATTTTATCGTTTTTTTTTCCTGTTTCTTTGTAATCTTTTTTGGAATCAATATCTCTTAACATAGTGGAGGCCTTAAGGGAATAGCAACCAAATATTCTGCTTTAATGAGGAAGCTTCCATTTTGTCTGCAGTTTGAGAGCTACTCTACCTATACCTCTATGCTGCTGTTGACAAATTGCTCTGTGAATGAACAGCATTTCTCATTAGGCATCTTTTCTTTACACAGACATGAGACTTCCTCTAACATGGAGTCCTAAAGGTGAAAGTTTTCTTAGAATTAGTGCAATTTCTGATGTTGACATTTTGTGCCACAGAATGCAAGTGAGTGGTTAGTTCACCCTGGCTTGTTCCATGTTACAGCCTCAGCATGCAAGTCATGCACAGGGGCACAAGCTGCCATAAATGAGGCTGGATGAAGATATGACATGCAGAAACATGCTTCTTTGGAGAAAAAGCTTCATGGAAACACAAAAATAAAAATAAACATTTCAAAAGTACATTTTCTTAAATACTACTCCTTAAAAATGAACCCGCCTGCCATTTTCAGCTAATGCAATTTGCAACCAGTGAGGGTCTCCTTTTAATAAAGCTCGATCAAGGTAATTTTGCCTTTCAAACAGTAGTTTATCACCCATGTATAATAAAATTCTTTCTCACAATGTAACACATATTTTTACAACCATTTAAATAACCATCAAAATCTTGGGGAGTATCACCCACTTAAAAAAGATGGGTAGTAGAATTGACAATGGCTTCTCTGGTTTATGAGAGTATAAGGAGTAAAATTTTGATTATCCCAGAAATTGATGCCATTTTATAAGCTGCTTACTAAGCATTAGGCCTGCTCAGTACAAATTGATCAGAACATTAAGCTATAACATTGGATATATCTTCCCCTGGCAAAGTTAAATTTCACCTGAAGAAAGACTTCATATAAAATAGAAATTAAAAAGAAAATTTAATATTCACTATGACAACTGTGAGCACATTTTCTATGTGGTAATTTGTAGTATAATTTGGCTGAAATATTTCACAACTACTTTTCCTTCTCTAAGTCCTGAAACTCCAAAGATTCACTGTGTTTTTATGTATTTCTTTATTTAGATCAAGTCCAAAGAATCACCCCATTGGTGAATAATCATAAACATTCAATGAATTTGGTGGAGCCTTCTGGCTTTTAATCTTATGTGTGAATACAATGTCAAATAAGAGATGTTACAAAGGAATAATCCAGTTAACCTTAGGTTAAAAATCTTTGTTTAGCGTATCAATCTAATATTTCAAAGAAGTCTATGTCATTTTAAAATTTGGGTTGTCCAAAATAACATTAAGAACTTCTTCCTTTTAATTTAGTTTTTATTTTTAAATTACAGTTAGACTTCTACACATACCATATGATTTCATTTACATGTGCAATCTAAAGGAAAAAATAAGAACAAACAAAGTAGAACTGATTCATAGACTCAGAGAACAGACTGATAGTGGGCATTGGGCAGGAAATTCTCATTTCAGTGAAGACAGAAGGTTCAACTGTCTCAATTGAAAGGGAACTTACCTCAGCGCTTTCACTTCCAACTCAGACAAGGCCCAGGTCTGTGAGAAGAGTATGCTGAGAAGGATCAGAGGCAGGAGAAGCTGGGAATTCTTTTTTGTTTTCATCTCTGTACCTCAAAAGGGAGAGAGTCACATCAGATTTCCAACCACAGACATCACCAGCAAGGCTCTCCTTCCCCTTTCCCCTTCCCTTCCCCTTTTCCCTTCTCTTCCCCTTCCCTTTCCCCTTCCCCTTCCCCTTCCCTTTCCCCTTCCCCTTCCTTTTTCCCCTTCCCCTTCCCTTTCCCTTTCCCTTCCCTTTCCGTTTCCCTTTCCCTTTCCCTTCCCCTTCCCCTTCCTTTCCCCTTCCCCTTACCCTTACCCTTACCCTTTTCCTTACCTTTACCTTTACCCTTCTTCTTCTTCTCCCCCTCCCCTTCCTCCTCCTCCTCTTCCTCCTCTCCTTCTCTTTCTTCTCCCCCTCCCCCTCCTCCTCCTTCTCTTCCTCCTCCACCTCCTCCTCCTTCTTCTTCTTTAATGGAGTGACATTTGTTCATAAGATGATATATGTATCAGGTGTACAATTCTACATCACATCATCTGTTTATTGCATTGTTTACTAGGCAATCAAAGACTAGTCTCCTTCCATCACCATATTTTTAACTCCCTTTACCATCTTCATCTTCCCTCCAACTCCATTTCCCCTCTGGTAACCTCCATCCTATTGTCTGCCTCTATGAGTTTCTGTTTGTTTTGTTTGTTCATTTGTTGCTTTCTGTTTTATATGCCACATAGGCTATCCCAAAGAATGTATACACTCAGTTTGGATAATTATAAAGCCAGTGTTTATTCAAAATTATTTCATTTTCAAAATTGAGCTATCAGTTGTTAACTTGTGTACACATTTTTGGGGACAGCTGTATGAGCAAGATCAGATGATTCTAGACTTCTGACATTTCACTTATCCTTTCACTGTGAGGTTCTATTCATGTTGTCCCAAATGGCAATATTTCATCATTTATATGGCTGAGGAGAATTCCATTGTACTTATGTTCCACCATTTCTTTATCCCATCACCTGTCAACGGACATAGAGTTGTTTCCATGTCTTCACCACATGGTGAAAAATAGTGTGATAAACAAAGAGGTAAACATATCTTTAAAAATAAGTGCTTTCATAATTTTCAGAATGATACGTAGTAATTCTGAGTGAGAAGCAGACATTTCTGAAGGTCCATGAAGAGTTTGGAAAATAATTTTCATCTTATAAGAAAAGTTAAACTGCTCTATGATTCCTTTCTAATCAAGAGGATTTCTCTCTGACAGATGCTTGAACTAGAATCCCCTTCAACTGATGTTCACCCCTCCCCAGGCACATAGTCAGCCCAAGTATATACTGAATGCCATACTCTTACAGTCCTGGAATTAACCCTGGTGATCAGCTGCTTATAACTGAGTTGTCATAAATAGGTTTAGGGTCTTGTCTAATAGTTTTTTTTAAAAAAACAACAACACCATATCATTTATTCTCCATGTAGCTTTAGCATTTGACTTATATAAAATTGGGATATAATCTATTAATAATGTATATATATATGTGTTTGTGTATTTGTATTTATATACTTATCTATATGCACATTTAAATGTATATACCAAAATTGTTCTGTATGTACATATTTTCAGCTTTTAATTGTAGATATTACTCAAACCTTATTTCTTTAATATCCAGATTTGAACAACTTAACTATATTAAGTGTAAAAATTTAGTATAACTATATCATTAAATTGCATAACATCATTTAAATAATTTTGCCAGAAATAGAAAAGTATATTAAAAACAAAACTTGTGATTTTTACCTTTAATCCATATGTACATTGTATTTCTAAGTATTTTTCTATAGAAATCTGGTAATACATGATATATTTTTCTATCTGTCTATAAAAACTGAGGTATTTTTAACTTAAAAAAGAGGAAATTTTATAGAGAATTCATCACTATAAATACAAATTCAAAACCTCAGAAAAAATGTACCCACAGAACCCTTCAGTCCAATTATTTTTACAAGCTAAAAACAAAGAATGCTTTTGAGTGCATAATTTAACAAAACACCACTTATTCAAAGAGGAAGCAAGAAAATCACATTTGAATCAAAGAATTCAGAAACTTTGTTCACATGTGAGAAGCTGAGGCATTTTGATACCTGGTACTTGAGAGTCTTCTCTTTGGCTCCACCAGTTCTGGCCTTTGGAGTTGAACTAGAACTTGGCTGTGGCTAAGAGTTGGGTATTATTGCCAGGAGCTGCTTTTCCTCTACCTTGACCAGCAGTTCAAAGCCCACCATTTTATAGGCCTGTCCTCCGGGCTGAGCCATCACAGAACTCTGAAAGAGGTCACAGCAGCTCTCCCCCAGGGTGATTAGGACTGGGAGTTATTACTTAATTGTAATTATATCTGATTTATTAAAATTTATAGTGAGTGAGTTTAGGATGTGAAAGATCAAGAGGAAATGATCAGTCCTTTAGATAAAAACATGATCTAAAGTTTAATGTGAAATAGTTTAATCTTTATTTAGCAGCAAAGATATAAGTGAATGACTAATGTTATAGTCAGAACCACTGACTTTACTTCAGACAATAAAAATTTATGTTAAGATATTGACTCAAAAAGTAATATACATGTTTTTAGGCTTATAAATATATAATTCTCTTTTGTTACAAAGCATCCAAATGCCTTTATTTCATGCTATTCATGTAGATCCTGATTTGTGTAATCTTTTTTGAGTTCTAGATGTTATTTTTATTTTTATTTTATTTGTTAATTTTTAGATAGAATGAAAAAGAGAGGGAGAGAAAGGGAGAGAGAGAGATAAGAGAGGGAGGGAGAGAGAGAGAGAGAGAGAGAGAGAGAGAGAGAGAGAGAGAGAGAGAGAGAGAGAAAGAAATATTTTTTCTTTTTAATTCTAACTGGGACTGGGAGTTGAACTTGCAATTTAAGTACCTGTATTTACTTGGAATTAAATCCAAGACCCTTCAGTGTGTGGGCCATTGCTTTAACCACTGAGAAAATCCTGTTAGGGCTCTCTGACACACGTTTAGATTTATTTATCATTGTATTCTAATGCTTAACATTCAAATATGCACACACTAATTATCTAATGTCTGAATAGTTAAGGAAGTTTCATAAATAAACAAATCAATTTTGCTCAATTACTTCACTTCCAAAAGCCTCATAGAATTATAATTAGCCTAGTATTTTTATCATTAAATATTCTTCAGAAAGAAAATGTACACACGATATTTAATTCCAAGATTTTTACTAAAGACAAACTTAAGAATTCATAAATATTACCTGCAATGTAAGTATAATGGACACCATACAAGAATAAAATAAATCAAACCACACACAACATAGTATTTTAGTTTTTAATTTATTTGAAGATGCTTTCTGAAGTTTTTTAGAAATCAAACTAGAATTACTTTATCTAATGATTTTTCTTGGGGAATCTGAAAAAGAAAGAATTGGTATGTAGGCATATAAATATTTTCATTAGCAGCATCCAAATTTCATCCCCTTATCCACTCATTTGATGAACATCTCTTTCCCTGTGCCCCTTTTCACACAGGTGTGACAAGAGACATGTGGTATGATATCAGGCGCGCATCTTCCTAAGGCCTGATGACAGAAAGACCCTGGGATGGGAGGGGGCCCCTTGACCTGTCACTAATTCCCCATTTCTAATTTTCACAAATGGCTGACTCACAAGATTCCTTGTGAAAAAGAATTTGTCCAAAACCACATATTAAAAAAAAAAAAAAAAGAATGGAAAGTGTAATCTCACAGGTAATCTTACAAAGACAGTGATTAGCTCTCTTATTTGTTTTAGTGTCTATGGTGTTGTATAATGTCATGGAGAGGTCTTCTTATAAACATATTTTCAGGAAGCTACATAGGATTACCTTTCTTTTTTGAGCAAAGGGACTCATTGCTCTGAACTATTCATCTATGCCCATGAATGAGCATATGTCACACCCCCTCACCAGGCATGTCCCTTAGAAGGAAATGACAGTAGTGGACACAGTCACCAGTTGTGCAGGTGTCTTCACAGTCACCCTGCCCACTGCTGAGGACTCTCCTGAAAACTAAGACTGAATTATAATCATTCTGGGCTTGGGTCTCCTTTAATCTCCTTGACCCCTTCTGGGTTGGAGTCTAGCCTACCTTCATGTTTTAGAAATAAAGCTTTATTGTAACCCAGATATTCCCATTGCTCTTATATATTATTTTTGGTTGATTTCATATTATAAGCGTATTTGAGTGTCTTAAACAGAAACAATATAGACCACAAAACCAAAATGATACCTCTGCTGCCTTTAGAGAAAAATTTGCCAAGTCTGACATAGTGATAACATAAAATTTTACTAAGCCAAATGTTATAAGCATATTTTATAAATTAATATAAACATTAATTTCTAGAAAAGAAATATAACACATATACTAAGCATATGTGATAAGCTTATGAGATAACAAAGGGAAAAAAGCTATTTGTGTTTTCGCTAATCAAAGAGTCTTTCATAGTAAGTCCTATTGCAATCATAGGACCTATACTCACTTTGTACTTAAAAGAACCTGAATTTGACTTTTGCTGCATGAAGCTTGCTATATTTTGCAAATATACCCACAGTGCCTTGGTATTTTCACAATAGCAATCCTTGATGAAATTTGGTGGCATTTCCCTGCACTTAAATATATGCTAGCAATTGATCATCAGACAAACCCTTAAATCAATATGAGCAGCCTGACTTGATATCAATAGGAAAGCCAGTTCTCTCTCTATGTGGTGAGGGTCAGTCTGCTCTATTTTATATCTGAACTGTGGGAAGGAATATGTCTGAGTAAAGTGGGAGATGAAAAAAATGTTTACTCATTGTGAAGCTTCTCCTTTATGCGATCAGAACCCTTCCTGAATACTTTGATGCCCTGGACTGCTTCCCAGTTCACTACATGTAGGAGTGTCATTCTTACTGGAGTTCTCTCTGTGAATAAGTCTAGGATATTCCTTTCCAAGTAATTATTACCTACTGAAATAGCTGGACGATGGCTGTAAGAATATGATAAGCATGCACAGATATACTCACCACTGAAAACATGTCATCGGCTTTGTTCCAAAGAATTTCTTTGAATCATATTTCTGACTCATAATCACTTCTCTTTTTACTGTAAATTAGGAAGAGAAATTTGTACATGTTAGGGTTCTTAGATGAGGGAGTATCTAAATAAATGTGTAACCTATACTATTATCTGTACATTTCTCTGGGGGATAAATAATTATCTATAATGCTACATTTTAACCATGAATTCTTTTTTAACTTTAAAAGAGCTTAATTTAGCCACACAGAATAATAATCTAAAGGACAAAGTGTCATTTTGACTGTTCTCACCCAACCAGAATTGTCCCTAGCGCTCACCATCTACACAATAGTTATTGGAATAAAAAGGGAGAGCATCCACGTCCTATGTATTGTGCTCCACCCCAGACAGACATGGGCTTTACTGAGTCTCAGAAGACAAAATAACTCAGAGCTTAATTTAGTCAAATAAAGGAGTTCAAATGCTCATACAAGGAGATCCTAGTGATAGTAAAGAGCTAGTGGACTGTGCTTTCTGTGCTTAAAAACAGCTTTTTTGATAAACTTGCTCCCAGATTCAGAGCAGATGTGTCAGCTGTGTTCTTTATTACTCCGAAGACACAATAGTAGTAACTGGTTAACACTAAAGAAATACCCAGGTCTAGGGCCATATCCATAGGGGCACTAATTTCCTGCCAATGGTGTTGGGTAGGACCCAAGCATGGTATTTTAAAAATTCTGCTCTGTTGTCTAATGACAGCCAAGGTTGAGAATTCCTGCCTCAGAGTATAGATAGTGAGACAGAGAGATAGGTAAGGCTCCATGTGTAGCTTATATTTTGAATGTCGTTTATCATGTCTGAGTTGAGCAATCTTGCTGTGTGTTTATTGATCTCCCTCAAGGAATAACTTCAAGTATTACCTTTTTATGACAGTTTTTACAGCCTTGCCAATAGAGGTGGCGCATTTGAAACAATGGTCTCCAGTAGCTTCACGTTTGATTTGCCTCAGGTATTTTGAGAAGTCATCACTTAGAAATGTGAGGTGAAGCAAAGAAAGGTTGTATGAAAACATGAGATATATGCCCAAAGTTCTAGATTCCTAGATGTCAGCTAAAAGGGAATTCCAACACCTCACTCATTTTCTATCACAAATACTCTAAATTAACATACCCCAGAGCCTAAAATTGGGAAACGAGGAATAATCCAACACATTGGGATTTCTGGGATTTAAAGAAATATTCAGTAGTAACTGAGGTAAGCATGCACAGATATACTCACCACTGAGGTAATGCTTTATTAAATATCTATCGATCTATCTATGTATCTATCAATCTATCTATCATCTATCAAGTATATAAATGCGGAACAATCTGCAAGTGTGTTCTGTCACTGGGAGAAAATATTCTTTAAGAAATGCTCCTTGAGAAGTGCTTGTCCTGAAGGGTGCTATCTCTATATGCAGCTATTGGCCATTTGAAGAAAGAACCTTCCTGTGCTTGGTTTTAGCAGGACAGTTATAAACAAGTACTACGCTTTACCTTAAATTTTGTTTATATTATGTCGTATTTATTTATTTTTCACTGTGTCTACTTCAATTTGATTATAGATTTACAAGTAACTGCCACCAAGAAAATGTAAGTGTGTCAGAGCCAGGGACTATTTTATTACCACAAAGTCTTATTTCCTAATGCACGGGCCTAGTGTGTCCACTAAATTCAGCATTATCAAGAATTACCTATTTGCAGCGAAGAAAATGAACCATGAATGGTGATAATTTCAACTAACCATAATGTGCTGGATACACAGAATGAATTCCCATTACCTCACTTGTTTTTCAGTAAGGGACTGCAGGTAGTCTTGGAGAGACTGATCATCCATGAAACTACTGTCATCCATCTGTCTGGCATTCCTAAAACAAGGAAGTCAGGATAGCCATTATTTTAAAAACGAATTTTATAATGTTATTTTGCCTAAGTGAGTATGAACAAAATTCATCAGATTATTATGAAAGCCATCCCAAATGGCACAAATGCAAAAGGAGATTCTCTAACAACCTAATAAATGATATTTTTTGTCACCTGTATAACATTTTAGTCTAAATTTGGCAAAATTAACAAAGTATCTTTTTTAGAAGTATAAGTCAGTGTTAAGTAATGCTCCCTGGCAGAACTTAAAAAAAACTATTTCTTCTCTGAGTCACATTGGTGGTTAAAAATATATTTAAATTCATTTCTATTTCATTCATTTAATTTTTATCCTGTATTTTCCCCCCACTTAGAATCAAAATATACACAGAGAAAAAACTATCCTGATTTTAATACAAACTTTATTTTACCTTCTGCTATCATTTTTGGAATCAAAGCCTCTTAACATAGAGAAGACCGTAAGGGTCTAGCATCAAATTTTATTTTCTAATGAGGAACTTCTATTCTTTGTCTACAGTAGAGTTACTGTGTCTATACCTCAGTTCTGCTCTTGACAAATTGCTCTGTGAATGAACAGCTTTCCTCATTAGACATCCTTTCTTTACACAGACATGAGACTCTTTAACCTAGAATCCTAAAGTTTTATTTAAATGGGTGCAATTTCAGATGTTGACATTTTGTGCCACTGACTGCAGCTGAGGGATTAGTTCATCCTGGCTTTGTTCTATGTTGCAGCCTCTGCATGCGAAAGTGTGCATGAGCACAAACTGCCATAAATGAGGCTGGATGGAGCCATGACACGTGGAAACATGCCATGTTAAAGAGTACATTTGTATTTCTAAAATACTACTTTTTAAAAATGAACTTACCTGCCATTTTCAGCGAATGCAATTTGCAACCAGTCAGAGTCTCTTTTTAATAAAGCCTGATCAGGGTAATTTTGCTTTCAAATGGCATGTTTGTCACCCACGTATAATAAAATGATTTCACAGAATATAAAATGTCTGTTTCTTACAACCATTTGAAATAACACCCTTGAAATATTGGGAAGTATCATCCATTTAAAAAATATGGTTAGCATAATTGACAATGGCTTGTATGGTTTATGAGAGTATAAGGAGAAAAAAATTGGAACCTATAAAGTTATGCCAATTTTAAGCTGCTTACCAAGAATAAGGCCTACACAGTTCAATTTGATCAGAATATTAAGCCATATCTACCTCATTGCTTATATCTTCCCTGGGAAAGTTAAATTTCACTGGAGGAAAGACTTTATAAAAAATAGAAACTTTAAAAATTTATAATATTCACTGTAACAACTGGGAGCACATTTTATATGTGCTAATTTGTAGTATAATTTGGCTGAATAATTTCACAATTACTTTTCTTTCTCTAAGTCCTAGAAGTCCACTTCAAATTTTCACCTTGTTGTGATATATTTCTCTATATGGATCAGACCCAAAGAATTGCCCCATTTCTGAATAATACACTATTATTCAATGAATTTCACTAAAGGATGTTAAGAAAGAACAGTCAAGTTGATCTTATGTGAAAAATCTTATTTCATGTATCAACCTAGTGTTCAAAAAATTCTATGTCATTTTAAAATTTGGGTTGTCCAAAATACTGTTAAGGAAATTTTTCCTTTTAATTTAATTTTTAAATTACAGTCAGACTGCCACACATACCACATGATTTCATTTACATGTGGAATCTAAAGGACAAATAAATAAAGAAGCAAAATAGAATTGATTCATAGACACATAGAACAGAGTGACAGTGGCCATAGAGGAGGAAATTCTCATTTAGCTGAAGTCAGAAGGTTCAACTGTCTCAATTGAAAGGGAACTTACCTCAGCGCTTCTTCTTCTTCTGAAGCAGGCGTGGCCCATGTCTGTGAGAATAGCACACTGAGAAGGATCAGAGGCAGGAGGAGCTGGGTATTCCTTTTGGTTTCCATCTCTGTGCCTCCAAAGGGAGAGAGTCAGATCAGATTTCCAACCATAGACCGCATAGACCTCACCAGCCAGGCCATTCTTTCTTCTTTTTTTTTTTAATGGGGTGATATCAGTTAATAAGATTGTATACTTTTAAGATAAACAATTTTACATTATATTATCTGTATATTGCATTGTTTGCTAGGCAATCAAAGGCTAGTCTCCTTCCATCATCATATTTTTAACCCCCTCTACCCTTTAGATATTCCCTCCAACTCCATTTGCCCTCTGGTAAACACCATCCTATTGTCTGCCTCTATGAGTTTTTTTGTTTGTTTGTACACTTGTTGCTTTCTGTTTTATATGCCACATAGGCTATCCCAAAGAATGTATACACACAGTTTGGATAATTATAAAGACATTGTTTATCAAAATTCATTTCATTTTCAAAATTGAGCTATCAAGTTGTTAAATTGTGTGTACTTTTTGGGGACACCCTGTATGAGTGAGATCAGATGGCTTTAGACTTCTGTCTGACATTTCAATTAGCCTTTTACTGTCAGAATCTATCCTTGTTGCCCAATATGGCAATATTTCATTATTTATATGGCTGAGTAGTATTTCGTTATGCATCTATACCTCTACTTCTTTATTCCATCATCTGTCAATGGACATATGGGTTGTTTCTATGTCTTAACCTTAGTGAATAATAGTGCGTTAATCAAAGGGATAAACATATCTTTACAAATCATTGTTTTCATAATGTTCAGAATGATACCCAGATATTCTGAGTATGTAGTGGACATTTCTGAAGGTCCTTGCAGAGTTTGGAAAATAATTTTCATCTTATTAGGAAAGTTCAACTGCTCTATAATTCCTTTCTAATCAAGAGGATTTCTCTCTGGCAGGTGCACCTTGAATTAGAATCTCCTTCAACTGCTGCCCACCTCTCACCAGGCACATAGTCAGCCCAAGTATATACTGAATGCCATACTCTTACAGTCCTGGAATTAACCCTGGGAATCAGCTGCTTATAAAGGAGATGTGACATCCAGGTTTAGTGTCTTGTCTAACAGTATTAAAAAAAAAAAAACCCTATCATTTATTCTACATTTAGTTTTAGCATCTGACTTACATAAAATTGGGGTATCAAATATTTAATAATCTGTGTATGTACGCATGTGTGTATGTATATATGTATATATAACTGTACTTATCTATATGCATATTTAAATGTATATAAAAATTGTTCTGTATGTACATATTTTTCAGTTTTTAATTGTAGATATTATTCAAATCTTATATTTTTAATGCCTGGAGTTGAACAACTTAACTAAATTAAGTATAAAAATTAGTGTATCAATGTCATTAAATTACATAGCATCATTGAAATAATTTTGTCAGAAACAGAAAAAATATATTAAAAACAATGCTTGTGATTTTTACCTTTAAACCACATATACATTATATTTTTAAGTAATATTTAGATAGAAACTTGGGAGTACATGGTATGTTTCTCTATCTGACTTTACAAATTGAGGCATTTTAATTTAAGGCGGAAATTATATATTTGCTAGGTTCATAAACCCGACATAAGACATAGATAATTTATCACTATAAATACAAGTTCAAAACCTCAAAAACAAAACAAAACAATGTACCCACAGAACCCTTCAGTCAAAATATTTTTACAAGATAAAAACAAAAAAAAGAACGCTCTTGAGTGCATAATTTCAAAAAACACCACTAATCAGCCAAAACCAGTTTGGCTCAGTGGATAGAGCAATGGCCTGTAGACTGAGAAGTCCCAGGTTTGATTCTGGTCAAGGGCATGTACATTAGTTGCGGGCACATCCCCGGTGGGGTGTGCAGGAGGCAGCTGGTCAATGTTTCTCTCTCATCGATGTTTTGAGCTCTCTATCCCTCTCCCTTCCTCTCTGTGGTAAATCAATAAAATATATTTTAAAAATAAAAATAAAATAAAAAACACCACTAATCAAAGAGGAACCAGGGAAATCACCTTTGAATCAAAGAATTCAGAAACTTTGTTCACATGTGAGAAGCTGAGTCATTTTGATACTTACCTGGTACTTGAGAATCTTCTCTTTGGCTTCACCAGTTCTGGCCTTTGGAGTTGAACTAGAACTTGATTCTGGGTAACAGTTGGGTATTACTGCCAGGAGCTGCTTTCAGTCTACTTTGACCAGCAGCTCAAAGCAATCATTTTATAGGCCTGGACGCAGCGCTGAGCCATCACAGCAGCTCTCCCACAGAGTGAGTAGGTCTGGGAGTTCTTAATTGCCATTATATCTGATTTATGAAAATCTATAGTGAGTGGCTCATGATGCTAAAGATCAAGAGGAAATGTCCTGTTCTTTAGATAAAAAGAGTACTGAGTTTAATGTGAAATATTGTAATCTTAAGAGCAAAGATATAAGTAAATGATTAATGTTGTAGCCAGAACCATTGAGTTTACTTCAGAAAATGAAAATAAAAATTTATGTGCAGGAATACATTAGAAATGCAACAAATATGTTTGTTATGCAATAAATGTATAATTCTCTTTTATTACAAAGGATCAATTCTTCTAAAGCAATTTTATTTTTATGCTATCTTTGTTGATATTGATTTATGTAAATTTTTGAGATGTACTCATGTATATTTTTCTTATTAATTAATTTGTTTATATAGAGCAAGAAAAGAAGAGGGAGAGACAGAGAGAGAAGTATTGATGTGAGAGAGACATAAGGATTAGCTGTCTCCCGCACATGCTCAGATCCACCATGAATAGATCCCTCAAGGGAGGTATGTACACATGACCATCATGGAATCTACAACCCTGTAGTCCTCGGGCCTATGCTCTAACCACTGAGAAACCGGCAGGCGTGTTGCCATCTATATAATTTTGAAATCCTAGAGAAATCATTCTCCGTCCGTTATTTTATTGCAATTCCTTTATGTTGAAATTCATTCCAATGTAAACGTTTCAGAAAAGCTCCAGGCTAGGGCAGCCTGCACTAGAATGTGTGCCACTTCTCTAGAATTCCAAACTTCCCAATGCCCTCTCTCACCCAATCTCAAATGATTAAAAACTAAGTTACCACAACTTTCACCTTGAGAAATTTAACTTTTATTCTTTTTTAAAAGTCACACTCATCCTTTTATAAATCTTTGGACAGTGCAAGATTACCGTGTTCTTCCCCCATTCCTCTCACCCACCCGCACCCACCCCAGCTTTTGACCTGCTCCAACCCAGTCGCTTGCAGGTGGTTGCCTAGAGCCAGTTGGAGAGCATGGGTGGAGTACTTTGATACCCACTTAACTTCTACTTGTGGTATCCATTTGTTTTGTTCATAGCTGACTGATCTGGCAAAAGGATATTTTTCTCTGCCTAATCATATTTTATAATATGGTTATAAAAAATTAAATAATTTAAATGTAAAAATGGTTGGAAATTTGTATACCCAACGACAGCTCAGTCTTCAGCCTGGGTTCCTATGGCTTTATTTCAGGAAATCTTTATTTTACCTAATTATAACATAAGAGAGTTTGAAATGGCTCATGTATGGAAATCTTTGTCCTTATTTCTTTATCACACAGTTCTCAGTGCTGCAATTTTATTTAAGACCATGAACAGCAAAGTAAGTTATTTGAGAGTCACGGATAAACTCGTGCTAAGTGATAAGCAAGATAAATAAATAAAGAATTATAATAATAATAATAAAAAAAGAAAAGAAAAACACACAAAAGTGAATATTATTTCACCTAAGGGAAAACAGCATTCACAAAGAGTAAATACAATGGCTTTTTCCCCCAGGGGTAACTATAATATTTCCAATTTTAATAATAAAACACAAAAGTAAAGAGGAATAATTTTATTTTAAGATATCTGGATAAAAAAAACTAAATATTGGAATCATGTTTCCCTTAAACTCAACTTAACTAAATGAAAGTAAAGGGAATGAATGAAATCTAAGATTACACTATAAAGAAAACTGAACTTTTAAAAGGAATTATAGCACCATCTGCAGGTTCAGTCTTTACTCACAGATTACTTTTCATAAAACTGTTTCTTCATTCTTTCCTGCAAATGGTTGCAAATAGAGACCCTCTAAGCAAATACATAGGATGCTTCAAGAAAAAGAACCACAAAGATAGATAGTTGCATTTATCCTGAATACTTTAGCATTTAACCCAAGAAATACAAAAGTGAATTTTCTTTTTTACTTTTTTATTTTTATGTTTTTGACATACTGTGTTTCTGTTAGTTTGTACATTTGAGCGATCATATAACTGCCTGAAGGTGGCATGGCCTTCAGTTACAAAGGAACTTTCTTATTGTTAGTGAAGTGTATAATGGATTATAGTGTCCAATCTGCTTTGTATGAACAGGCCTGTACATAAGAACATCAGGAAATTCAGCATTTAAGCAGATTTAGACATAGGAGGTCATTATTCCCAAGGGAAGAGGCTTTGAAGAAGTCTGGCCATTTCTCTTCAGAAACTTTACCAAAGGCTTCACTCTGGGTTACTGAGAATTGACATTCCCAGCCCCTGGTGTTTCCTTTCCCCATTAAACACACTTTGCTTGTGTCCACATACGTATGAGTTGTTAGAGGGTAATTGCTCATTTTATTATCTCTCCTGGCCGGGAAGGGCATATTCTGAGGACTGGGGTCAGCTCTGAGCTCAGCTTCTCGCCCAAACATTGTCGGCTCCTCTCCACACTGGCACTCATGTCCTGGTGCAGCCCCTCATACAATATCCATAGGACATTCTCTTTCTCTTGCATCAGCAGCCAGCCATGAACCTGGTCACACCATGAGCCCAGTGGCACATTTCCTTATAGAAATCATTCAAGATATTCTTCAAGTGAGTCTGGTATCTGGTCCTCTTTATTTCTATCTAGAAATGGTAACCAGAAATAACTTCTTGGGATTTCTCATCATGGAATAATCCTCTAGATCCATCCATACTATGGTAAATTCTATGATTTATCCTTTTTTTATGGCCAAATAATGTTCCATTGATTAAAGCTACCACAGATTTTTATCCACACATCTACTGATTCCCACCTGGCTCTTTCAACACTGGCTGTACTGAGTTGCCCCCTCCCTCAGTTCTGTTCCTCCTAATCAAAGGACATGCCTGCTACAGCCAGCTGTCTCCACTCTCCCAGCCTCTGAGCCATCATTTCCCAGCTGCAGGGTTGCATCTGCTTGCAGTCTGTGCATTCCTCACATCTCATTGCCCAGATTATTCCCGGGAATAATTAGATGATCCAATGTGTGGGTCCCTCAGGCATGCAACTGTGTTGACAATGGATTTCTTTATTGAATTATAGTTGTTTCACTTGTTGAAGTTTCAGGGAGAGGACAAGGAACGCTCTCCCATGACATTCCTCTGATGTTCTTGGATGGCCTACAGAGCATCTGTCCTTTGCAGGTTCTCTCTCACATGACACCAACTACTACATGACTACTAGGTAGTGACTCTTAAAGATCATTCATGCACCCTCCAAAATTCCCTGTACGGGCATGCTGTATTCACTAAATGCTCTAGAATCACAAGATGTATTCTGGGAATATTTCTCGAAAAGCCATTTTGCTTTGATTAAACTTTCACAAGGCTCCCGCCCCCCCAAAAAAATAGGTGTTCATGGAATATGTGAAGTGACCCAGATTGCCAAATCATCTTATTTATCACTGAATTCTTCACAACAGTAAAATATTTTTCCTAGTTCCTTTATTTTCCAAGTCATCTTTTCAACTATTTGTGTTTTAAAATCTTTTTCCATACCTCCAATGCTCCTCAGTTATCCTTACTCTTACCTATTTCACTGTGAAAAGGGATGTATTCAAAAGAGGAATTCCATATATATTTTTTCGGATTGGTGTTTCTGGGTTCTTGGGATATATTCCTAGAAGTGGGAGCACTGAGCCAAATGGGAGTTCCATTTTTAGATTTGTGAGGTAACTCCATACTGTTCTCCACAGTGGCTGCCCCAGTCTGCATTCCCACCAGCAGTGCAGCAGGGTTCCTTTTGGTCTGCATTCTCACCAGCACTTGTCCTTTGTTGATTTGTTGGTGATAGCCATTCTGACAGGTGTGAGATGGTACCTCATTGTCATTTTGATTTGCATCTTTGGTATGATTAGTGACTTTGAGCTTGCTTGCAGAGCATTATGCTAAATGAATTAAGCCAGTCAGAGAAAGATAAATATCACATGACCTCACTCATTTGTGGAATATAATACAGAACATCAACTGATGAACAAAAACAGATCCAGAAACAGAGAAACATTGATCAGACCATCAAACCTCAGAGGGAAGGTGGGGGGTAAGGGAGAGAGATCAACCAAAGGACTTGTTTGCATGCAAATAAGCCTAACCCATGGACACAGACACCAGGAGGATGAGGACTTGAGTAAGGGAGTGGTGGGCAATGGGGGAATAAGAACACATATGTAATACCTTAATCAATAAATAAAAAGATAAAATAGAATACAAAAGAGGAAATCCATCAGCTTCTACCCATTCCTAAGTCTATCCAAACACCTTTGGCCCATACACTCTGCCACTTACTTTGGTGGAAGAGTGCTTGTGCCATTCATTTTTCAAGCCATCTCCTTGATTATCCTGCATTTCCCCTACTTCTCAAGGATATCACTCAAGCAAATCTTCCTTTATTGATAGCATCACAAGTTTTTCCATTATGAATCTTTTCACTCAATATGTAAACATGTTTTTGATATTACTTCCATATAAAAACTAACTACATACCTTTTCCCCACCTGGTTCCTCAACTCCTTTGCTTTGCTTTGCTTCCCAAAATAGAAAAATGCTGAAAGGGATTGCTCATATAAAGTATACATTGCTCTTCTTCATTCTCTTATGCCCATTCCAAAGCAACTCTCACCCACAGCATTCAACCAATTCTGTTATTCTGAAGTCAATGATCAAAATCTTTTCCATTAATTTCCTCCTATCTCAGTCAAAATAAAAGGCAATGATGTGTTCTGACCTCTGATGAACCTGTGGCCTAACTCTTCCTAATCTCTCTTATATTATATACATTATTTAATTAGTAAAATATCTTTATTGATTTTAGAGAGGAAAAAAGGCGGGGGGAGAGATAGAAACATCAATGATGAGAATCATTCATTGACTGCCTCATGCACAGGGTACACTGAGATTCAAGCCCACTATGCAGGCATATGTCCTGAGCAGAAATAGAACTCTGACCTCCGGGTTCATTGGTCAGTGCTCAGGCATTTAAGAATGCCATCAGAGCTTCTATATTTTAATCATTCCCTCCACTTCCGTCATATTGGCCTCTGTTATGTGCCTACAACTATTAGGTGAGCCCTAACCTAAGAGCTTTCCATCTGGAATTTCTTCAGTCTAGAATAATCTATTCATAGTGTGTCTCAGCTGATTTCATTCTGGCCTTTCATAAATTTACATCTTGTTAGGTCTTTGCTAGGTAACTCGCCTAAATTTTCAAATTTTTATTTGAACATATAACATCTTCTTTTCTTGCATTAATGTTTCTTCTTAGCACTCCTCACTTTCTGACACAATATGTATTTTCCTTAACAAGTTTGTTTATTATTTTCCTCCATTCAATAGAATTTCAGTTATAAATGGATAAGAAGTTGTGTATGTTTTCTCACTATTATATCATCAGATGATAGATCAGTGATGAGCACATACAAAGTTCTTCACTAACATTCATTTCAGAAATCAATAAGTGAATAATATTTTACAAGCAGCTACATTTAAACATGTAATGATGTCCTCTTTTCTGAGAAGCTTTCCTTATTTTGTGTGTGTTTTTATCCAATTACTTTTCACTTTCCTAATTTTCTCCTATTTCATTAGATTCTTCTTTCATTGATTTTACATTTTTTCTTCAACCTGCCCCATTTTAATGTTGCATGTCTCAGTGCTGTGAGTTGAATTATGTCACCCCCCATCCCTAGTTTTTATGCTGTAGTTCTAACCCCATTATATCAGATAGGAACCTTATTTTGAGATAGAGTTATTGGAGCCATAACCAAGTTAAATTGATGTCATTAGTATTGGCACTAATCTAATATGTTTCATGCCCTTTTACAAAAGAAAAGTTTGGAGACATACACACAGACACAAGCACACACACACAAAGAAGGACAACAATGTGGTAAACTCAAGAAAAAATTGAGGTTACACTTTTACAAGCCCCAGAGTTGGAGCAAAGTATCAGAGCCAGGGAAAGGCATGGATCTGAATTTCCCTCCCAGTCTTCAGAAGGAAGCAACCCTGCAGATTCCCACATACATCTCCAAATCCATTCAACATCAGTTTTAAAACATCCAAATCTGAGCTCACTGTGCACTGAAACCTCCTTCTTTCCTTCTTTTCCTTCTCATCTGCAATGGATCTTTTCATGTTGTTCAGCTGATCTACCTTGGAACCTGCTGGAATTTTTTCATTCATATCATTAATGTATCAGCAAATCTTGGACGTATTCACATTCCGCTTATCACCATGTACATTCTGTGTACTATAGCCACTTCATCTTTCACCTGGTTTACAGCTGGAGCTCCTTCTTCATCTCTCTGCTTCCTCCCTTTATACTCTTCCCTCTATTCCCAATATAGCATGATCCTGTCCCAATGTGGTTCAGCTATTACAGCACCTTTGTACCAAATTCTGCATCACCTTCTCCTTTCAGTCCTCTTGTCCTCCTGGGGAGTCTGTGATGCCCCTCAGGTCCAGAACATGGTAATCTGTCTGTGCTCATCCTCAACTCTGCCCTCATAGTGCACACTGCTAGGCCACACTGGCTTCCTTGCTTTCCAGATGCACCAGGAAAGTTCCCTTGCTGGAACTAGCTGTGCCCTCTGCCCAAACACTCAACTCCCTGGTTTCTACACTGCACATCACAGTCATTCAATAAACAGTCCTTGAAAGAATAGAGAATAAATTGAAAAGATTTCTTAATAAAATAAAATTAATATTCTTTACACTCACTTTAAAATGCACTATTATCCAGCTACCATTTCATCTTAGAAGCTCCTTATGTGTACATAAGACCAGGATTTGTTTCTGTTTTCATTGCAGTGTTTTGTATAGAAAAGTTATTCATCAACTATTTAGTAATTTTTTTATATCAGATATGAACAAAAGATGAAATTAGTCCAAATCACTTCAACTTGTACTTCTAGACTAGTAGAACTGGTGATTACTGGCAATGACTAGTGATTACTAGAAATTACTGGTCAATCTAGATTGGTCTTTACTTATAAAGCCATGTGCTCCAATTGTAGCAATTCAGAGTGAAGAAGCTTTCTGCTATGATGATATTGATATTGATTCTTAGGTAATGTTTTGTGTCTTTCTGATTCCCATTTTCATTATCATTTCTTTGTGTTTTGGTTAAAAATGTAAGACCCATAGCCTCAAATAAAAATAATCCAAATACACACCATATTTTTTCCATTGAGTTTTAGAGAAAGTGGAAGTTGTAGAGAAAGTGGTAGGGAGAGAGAGAGAGAGAGAAAAAGAGAGAGAGAGAGAGAGAGAGAGAGAGAGAGAGAGAGAGAGAGAGAGAGAGAGAGAAACCTGGAATTGAACCTACAACTCAGGAACATGCCCTAAACCTGGAATTCAACTGGAGACCCTTCAGTGCATGGGCCGTTGCTCTAATCACTGAGAAACATCAGCCAGCAAACACAGACATTTTGGGATTACGTTGGCACAGAATTCTATCTGCTGAACAGTTAAATTTGCGCACACTGCTTATGGGCTGTACTATCTGAGTAGGTAAGGAAGCTCTATAAAGAAACAGATAAATTTTTTTTCCGTGACTACACTTCCAAATATCTTTATATACTTGGAATTAGCCTAGAACTTTTATCGTTAAATATGTTTTGACACAAATTGTACACTGCATATAAATTTCTAGATGTTCCTTAGTTAAAGACAATCTTAATAGAGGGATGAGGACACATATGTAATACCTTAATCAAGAATTTTTTTAAAGGCTGTAAAAAACAAAACCAAAAAAAAAAGGGTCAGATTCTAACAAAGAACCACAACATATATAAACCAGAGACCACGGGGCATGAGGAGGGATTGTTTAAATTGTTGTCCATTATAGAGCCAGAGAGCAGCTCTTCCCGTTTGGGAGCTCTTCCCTAGGGGGACCCGATTAGGAATCCTCTGTCCAGATGGAGTTTGTATCTGCTTCAAATAAACTTCTACATTTTTATTAAAGTCAAAACGACACAAACTGAAGGATTCTAAAGGCTATATATTAGAATAAAACAAATCACAACATGCACAACACAGCATTTTATTTGCTTTTATTTTTTTGAAGATGTTTTCTTCAGTTCCTTGCTTAGAAATCAAACTACAATTACTCTATCTAATCATGTTTCTTCTATCATCTGAAAAAGAAAGAATTGGTATATAGGCATATAAATATTTTCGTTGACAGCATGTTAATTTCATTCCCTTATCCACTCAATTGATAAACATCTATTTGTCCTAGCACCTTGTCCACAGCCTGACATAGGAGAGCATGTAATGGGATAACAGGAGCACATCTTCCAAAGGCCTGATGGGCAGAAAGGCCCTGGGATGGGAAGGGGCCCCTTGACCTGTCACTAATTCACCATTTCTAATTTTCACAAATGGCTGACTCACAAGATTCCTTGTGAAAAAGAATTTGTCCAAAACCACATATTAAAAAAAAAAAAAAGAATGGAAAGTGTAATCTCACAGGTAATCTTACAAAGACAGTGATTAGCTCTCTTATTTGTTTTAGTGTCTGCTGTGTTGTATAATGTCATGGAGAGGTCTTCTTATAAACATATTTTCAGGAAGCTACATAGGATTATCTTTCTTTTTTGAGCAAAGGGACTCATTGCTCTGAACTATTCATCTATGCCCATGAATGAGCATGTGCCACACCCCCTCACCAGGCATGTCCCTTAGAAGGAAATGACAGTAGTGGACACAGTCACCAGTTGTGCAGGTGTCTTCACAGTCACCCTGCCCACTGCTGAAGACTCTCCTGAAAACTAAGACTGAATTATAATCATTCTGGGCTTGGGTCTCCTTTAATCTCCTTGACCCCTTCTGGGTTGGAGTCTAGCCTACCTTCATGTTTTAGAAATAAAGTTTTATTGTAACCCAGATATTCCCATTGCTCTTATATATTATTTTTGGCTGATTTCATATTATAAGCGTATTTGAGTGTCTTAAACAGAAACAATATAGACCATAAAACCAAAATGATTCCTCTGCTGCCTTTAGAGAAAAATTTGCCAAGTCTGGCATAGTGATAACATAAAATTTTACTAAGCCAAATGTTATAAGCATATTTTATAAATTAATATAAACATTAATGTTCTGGAAAAGAAATATAACACATATACTAAGCATATGGGATAAGCTTATGAGATAACAAAGGGAAAAAAGCTATTTGTGTTTTCGCTAATCAAAGAGTCTTTCATAGTAAGTCCTATTGCAAACATAGGACCTATACTCACTTTGTACTTAAAAGAACCTGAATTTGACTTTTGCTGCATGAAGCTTGCTATATTTTGCAATTATACCCACAGTGCCTTGGTATTTTCACAATAGCAATCCTTGATGAAATTTGGTGGCATTTCCCTGCACTTAAATATATGCTAGCAATTGATCATCAGACAAACCCTTAAATCAATATGAGCAGCCTGACTTGATATCAATAGGAAAGCCAGTTCTCTCTCTATGTGGTGAGGGTCAGTCTGCTCTATTTTATATCTGAACTGTGGGAAGGAATATGTCTGAGTAAAGTAGGAGATGAAAAAGATGTTTACTCATTGTGAAGCTTCTCCTTTATGCGATCAGAACCCTTCCTGAATACTTTGATGCCCTGGACTGCTTCCCAGTTCACTACATGTAGGAGTGTCATTCTTACTGGAGTTCTCTCTGTGAATAAGTCTAGGATATTCCTTTCCAAGTGATTATTACCTACTGAAATAGCTGGACGATGGCTGTAAGAATATGATAAGCATGCACAGATATACTCACACTGAAAACATGTCATCGGCTTTGTTCCAAAGAATTTCTTTGAATCATATTTCTGACTCATAAACACTTCTCTTTTTACTGTAAATTAGGAAGAGAAATTTGTACATGTTAGGGTTCTTAGATGAGGGAGTATCTAAATAAATGTGTAACCTACACTATGATCTGTACATTTCTCTGGGGGATAAATAATTATCTATAATGCTACATTTTAACCATGAATTCTTTTTTAACTTTAAAAGAGCCTAATTTAGCCGCACAGAATAATAATCTAAAGGACAAAGTGTCATTTTGACTGTTCTCACCCAACCAGAATTGTCCCTAGCGCTCACCATCTACACAATAGTTATTGGAATAAAAAGGGAGAGCATCCACGTCCTATGTATTGTGCTCCAATGTCTACACACACCAGACAGACATGGGCTTTACTGAGTCTCAGAAGACAAAATAACTCAGAGCTTAATTTAGTCAAATAAAGGAGTTCAAATGCTCATACAAGGAGATCCTAGTGATAGTAAAGAGCTAGTGGACTGTGCTTTCTGTGCTTAAAAACAGCTTTTTTGATAAACTTGCTCCCAGATTCAGAGCAGATGTGTCAGCTGTGTTCTTTATTACTCCGAAGACACAATAGTAGTAACTGGTTAACACTAAAGAAATACCCAGGTCTAGGGCCATATCCATAGGGGCACTAATTTCCTGCCAATGGTGTTGGGTAGGACCCAAGCATGGTATTTTAAAAATTCTGCTCTGTTGTCTAATGACAGCCAAGGTTGAGAATTCCTGCCTCAGAGTATAGATAGTGAGACAGAGAGATAGGTAAGGCTCCATGTGTAGCTTATATTTTGAATGTCGTTTATCATGTCTGAGTTGAGCAATCTTGCTGTGTGTTTATTGATTCCCCTCAAGGAATCACTTCAAGTATTACCTTGTCATGACAGTTTTTACGGCATTGCCAATAGTGGTTATGCATATGAAACAATGGCCATCAGGATCTTCACGTTTGACTTGCCTCAGGTATTTTGAGAAGTCATCACTTAGAAATGTGAGGTGAAGCAAAGAAAAGTTGTATGAAAACATGAGATATATGCCCAAAGTTCTAGATTCCTAGGTGTCAGCTAAAAGGGAATTCCAACACCCCACTCATTTTCTATCACAAATACTCTAAATTAACATACCCCAGAGCCTAAAATTGGGAAACGAGGAATAATCCAACACATTGTTCATTTCTGGGATTTAAAGAAATATTCAGTAGTAACTGAGGTAAGCATGCACAGATATATTCACCACTGAGGTAATGCTTTATTAAATATCTATCTATCTATCTATCTATCTATCTATCTATCTATCTATCATCTATCAAGTATATAAATGCGGAACAATCTGCAAGTGTGTTCTGTCACTGGGAGAAAATATTCTTTAAGAAATGCTCCTTGAGAAGTGCTTGTCCTGAAGGGTGCTATCTCTATATGCAGCTATTGGCCATTTGAAGAAAGAACCTTCCTGTGCTTGGTTTTAGCAGGACAGTTATAAACAAGTACTACGCTTTACCTTAAATTTTGTTTATATTATGTCGTCTTTATTTATTTTTTACTGTGTCTACTTCAATTTGATTATAGATTTACAAGTAACTGCCACCAAGAAAATGGAAGTGTGTCAGAGCCAGGGACTATTTTATTACCACAAAGTCTTATTTCCTAATGCATGGGCCTGGTGTGTCCACTAAATTCAGCATTATCAAGAATTACCTATTTGCAGCGAAGAAAATGAACCATGAATGGTGATAATTTCAACTAACCATAATGTGCTGGATACACAGAATGAATTCCCATTACCTCACTTGTTTTTCAGTAAGGGACTGCAGGTCGTCTTGGAGAGACTGATCATCCACAAAACTACTGTCATCCATCTGTCTGGCATTCCTAAAACAAGGAAGTCAGGATAGCCATTATTTTAAAAAGGAATTTTATAATGGTATTTTGCCTAAGTGAGTATGAACAAAATTCATCAGATTATTATGAAAGCCATCCCAAATGGCACAAATGCAAAAGGAGATTCTCTAACAACCTAATAAATGATATTTTTTGTCACCTGTATAACATTTTAGTCTAAATTTGGCAAAATTAACAAAGTATCTTTTTTAGAAGTATAAGTCAGTGTTAAGTAATGCTCCCTGGCAGAACTTAAAAAAAAACTATTTCTTCTCTGAGTCACATTGGTGGTTAAAAATATATTTAAATTCATTTCTATTTCATTCATTTAATTTTTATCCTGTATTTTCCCCCCACTTAGAATCAAAATATACACTGAGAAAAAACTATCCTGATTTTAATACAAACTTTATTTTACCTTCTGCTATCATTTTTGGAATCTTAACATAGAGAAGACCGTAAGCATCAAATTTTATTTTCTAATGAGGAACTTCTATTCTTTGTCTACAGTAGAGTTACTGTGTCTATACCTCAGTTCTGCTCTTGACAAATTGCTCTGTGAAGGAACAGCTTTCCTCATTAGACATTCTTTCTTTACACAGACATGAGACTTTCTTTAACCTAGAATCCTAAAGTTTTATTTAAATGGGTGCAATTTCAGATGTTGACATTTTGTGCCACTGACTGCAGCTGAGGGATTAGTTCATCCTGGCTTTGTTCTATGTTGCAGCCTCTGCATGCGAAAGTGTACATGAGCACAAACTGCCATGAATGAGGCTGGATGGAGCCATGACACGTGGAAACATGCCATGTTAAACTGTAGAAATAGCCTCATGGAAACACAAAAAGAGTACATTTGTATTTCTAAAATACTACTTTTTAAAAATGAACTTACCTGCCATTTTCAGCGAATGCAATTTGCAACCAGTCAGAGTCTCTTTTTAATAAAGCCTGATCAGGGTAATTTTGCTTTCAAATGGCATGTTTGTCACCCACGTGTAATAAAATGATTTCACAGAATATAAAATGTCTGTTTCTTACAACCATTTGAAATAACACCCTTGAAATATTGGGAAGTATCATCCATTTAAAAAATATGGTTAGCATAATTGACAATGGCTTGTATGGTTTATGAGAGTATAAGGAGAAAAAAATTGGAACCTATAAAGTTATGCCAATTTTAAGCTGCTTACCAAGAATAAGGCCTACACAGTTCAATTTGATCAGAATATTAAGCCATATCTACCTCATTGCTTATATCTTCCCTGGGAAAGTTAAATTTCACTGGAGGAAAGACTTTATAAAAAATAGAAACTTTAAAAATTTATAATATTCACTGTAACAACTGGGAGCACATTTTATATGTACTAATTTGTAGTATAATTTGGCTGAATAATTTCACAATTACTTTTCTTTCTCTAAGTCCTAGAAGTCCACTTCAAATTTTCACCTTGTTGTGATATATTTCTCTATATGGATCAGACCCAAAGAATTGCCCCATTTCTGAATAATACACTATTATTCAATGAATTTCACTAAAGGATGTTAAGAAAGAATAGTCAAGTTGATCTTATGTGAAAAATCTTATTTCATGTATCAACCTAGTGTTCAAAAAATTCTATGTCATTTTAAAATTTGGGTTGTCCAAAATACTATTAAGGAAATTCTTCCTTTTAATTTAATTTTTAAATTACAGTCAGACTGCCACACATACCACATGATTTCATTTACATGTGGAATCTAAAGGACAAATAAATAAAGAAGCAAAATAGAATTGATTCATAGACACATAGAACAGAGTGACAGTGGCCATAGAGGAGGAAATTCTCATTTAGCTGAAGTCAGAAGGTTCAACTGTCTCAATTGAAAGGGAACTTACCTCAGCGCTTCTTCTTCTTCTGAAGCAGGCGTGGCCCATGTCTGTGAGAATAGCACACTGAGAAGGATCAGAGGCAGGAGGAGCTGGGTATTCCTTTTGGTTTCCATCTCTGTGCCTCCAAAGGGAGAGAGTCAGATCAGATTTCCAACCATAGACCTCATAAACCTCACCAGCCAGGCCATTCTTTCTTCTTCTTTTTTTTTTAATGGGGTGATATCAGTTAATAAGATCGTATACTTTTAAGATATATAATTCTACATTATATTATCTGTATATTGCATTGTTTGCTAGGAAATCAAAGGCTAGTCTCCTTCCATCATCATATTTTTAACCCCCTCTACCCTTTAGATCTTCCCTCCAACTCCATTTGCCCTCTGGTAAACACCATCCTATTGTCTGCCTCTGAGTTTTTTGTTTGTTTGTACACTTGTTGCTTTCTGTTTTATATGCCACATAGGCTATCCCAAAGAATGTATACACACAGTTTGCATAATTATAAAGGCATTTTTTATCAAAATTCATTTCATTTTCAAAATTGAGCTATCAAGTTGTTAAATTGTTTGTACTTTTTGGGGACACCCTGTATGAGTGAGATCAGATGGCTTTAGACTTCTGTCTGACATTTCAATTAGCCTTTTACTGTCAGAATCTATCCTTGTTGCCCAATATGGCAATATTTCATTATTTATATGGCTGAGTAGTATTTCGTTATGCATCTATACCT